>VDFB02202098.1:152525-176525 GCA_007258455.2 Sequoia sempervirens | reverse complement strand
ACTTTCTTCAAAAACTAAGATATGGCATTAATGAGCGATGAGCCTTGATCTCGCCATGTGTCTGCATCTAATGGTTCTAGTGTAATTCCAGAGGTTTCAGTTCACAAATCTAGTGCTTCAAAGATTTACTTTCAGAATGCAACTACAGTCGTCCATAAAAAATTCACCTAATGGTCGTTAGTCGTGGTTATATTGATTTGAGCTGAAATCTAGCTACAAATATGAAATATCCTTTGCACATATGGAAGATTAAGTTTTTAAGCCTTGGTCCTACATTCTTCCCAAGTAGTCCCTCTTTTAAAACAAGCTTTATGCATGTGGATATTTCTGCCACTTTAGTTCTTCTATCGCTCATCACCAAAATACTTCAACCCATCGGGTTCATTACCACGATGAGTGATGAGCCTTGATCTCACCACGTGTTCACATATAATAGTTATAGTGTAATTCTAGAGGTTTCAATTCACAAATCTAGTGCTTCAGAGAGTTACTTCTGGAATGCAACTATAGTTGTCCATCGAAAATTCATCCAACGGTCGTGGTTATATTGATTTGCGTTGACATTTCACCACTGATAATTTTTATTAGTTTGAGATTATGATAATTCACCAATATTTTTTCTTATGCATTTGAAAATAGGTTTAATTGGCCAATGAATTTTTTTTTTGGTTTGAAAAAAAGTTTTAATCACCAACAAAATTGTTTTCCCTATTTTGAAAATAAGATTAATTCTCTAATGGAAATATTTTCTAGGTTTGAAAATAGATTTTAATCACCAATGAAAAATATTTTATCCATTTAAAAAAAATTACAATTCGCCAGGATTTTCCATAGACTTCTACCGATTAGAAAAGATTTGCCAATTGAGATTATTTTTTTCTCGAAAAATGAAAAAAATTGCCACTAAAATTAATATTTTTATCGAGAAGTATACAAGATTTTCCAAGATTTTACACCTTTTCCAAGGGGGGGTTTCCTAAAGTTATCCCTACTCCAAGATAGGATCATGAGAATTATGGGTTGTCAGAACACTTCCCTCCTTACTACTTATATAGGGATTCCTTTATCTACTAAGAAATTATCTAACAAATATTGGAACAGTAATGTAGAAAGGGTGCAAAATAAGTTGGTTGGTTGGAAAGGGAAGCTATTAAGTCAAGCTAGAAAACATCAATATTGAAATCAGCTTTATATAATATTCCGGTATACTATTTTTCCTTAATTAATATTTCAACATTTACAATTGAAAGGATGTAAAATATTTAAAAGAAATTATTTTGACTAGTATTGAAGAAAAAAACAAGAACTTCTTTGGTTAAATGGGAAAATGTTTCCAAACCTAAAAGGCAAGAAAGTCTTGGTGTAAGGAGATTGCAATAGTTCAATAAATCTTTGATGGCCAAAATTGGTTGGAATCTCCTTAAAGCTAGTAAGGATTGGATTCATGTTCTTAAAGCTAAATACTTGGATAATAGAGAAAAAATGTGGTTTTTATCTTCTTCTATTCTTCCTAGGGCTTAATTATATGTAAAAAATTGTTGAAAGTTTAAAATGTGATAAAGTAAGGTATCTTGTGGAGAGTGGGGGTTGGTAAAAAAGACAATTTTTAGAGTGACCCTTGGAGAGAAGGACTATTTTTGTCCTTAGTTCAAAGTCTCTCTTAAATAAAAGACCTTTTAATAATAATTAATGGGGAAAAATTGTATGCTTATATTGAGGAATGGTGATCAACCTAAGTGGAAAAACTTTGGTTGGAAATTGATAGGAGGAAGAAAATTGAGGGGTGGAATACAATAGGTTTTGCGAGATGAGATTAAGAAATTAAATTGGTGTATTGGTGATTTATTTTTTTGTTGTTTGGATAGGAAAGATGAATGTATTTGGTCTTAGATTCCTTCAAGATACTTTTATGTTCATTTTCCTATAGTCTTATTGATGTTGAGTATTGTGGTTTTCCTTTTAATTGGAATCATATTTCAAATAATAGGATGATCCATAGAATTAACTATATTTGGTGGGCTGCTCTCCATAGTAAGATTCTCACTATTCATAATTTGAATGAGAGGGTTTTATTTTGTTAATAGGTGAAGTTTGTGCCACAAGGAGGAAGAAATATTGGATCACTTGTTCTTTCATTGTGACTTTGCTAGAGTAGTCTTGGAGGAGGTTTTGATTAACCTTAAGGTCAATTAGATCTTTCCTTTTGGTCTTAAGGACTTTGTTAATAGTTGGAATAAAAGATCGCATTTTTATGCCCAATTATTATGGAGATTTGGAAATAGGTCCCTCTTTTTGTGACTTGGTGTTTATTGAAAGAGATAAATAATAGGATCTTTAGAGATCAATCTAGAAACAATAGAGAGGTTTTCATAAGTATAATTTTTTTTGCAAGAGACTATTAATGTATTGGAATTTGGAAATGTTAAAATAATTCCTTCTTATATTGAATTAAGGGTGAAGAAAAATATGGGAGTTACTCAGGATCTTACTATGGTTAATTGTGCTAAGGTCTTAAGAAATAGTGTGAAGTGGAAGACCCCTAGTATAGGTTGGGTTAAACTTAATTTTGATGGTTGCTCCAAGGGTAACCTTGGTGCTACTATTGTTGGGGGGTGATAAGAGATGACAAGGGATGGATGCTTGAAGGATATTCCAACAATATAGGAGAGAAATACAACAATAAAGTTGAGGCTATGATAGTCTAGTGGGGGGTTAAAATGTTGAAGAGGTTGGGGTTTCAGAAAGTGGACATTGAAGGGGACTCTAAAATTATTATTTCTTTACTCTTGAATAATCATTCTACCCCTTAAAAGGTTAGAAATATGGTTGAGGAGTGTAGGTCAATCTTGCATAGTTTTATTCATTTTCAAATTAGACATATATATAGATAGGGTAATGAAGCTATGAATGTTGTTTCTAATATAGGTTTTCTTTGTTTTGAATGGTAATGTTGGGTGTTTTCTAATATCCATTTTAAAATAAAGGAGGTTATTGCTAAGAAGAGGTTTATTATATATCAAAAATGATTTTTCATATGATGAATTTGTTTTGGCCTTTATTAATAATTAGGAAGGGTGATGTAGACACCTAAAATATGACCTTACCCAACCACGGCTAATTTTAGCCTATCCTAAGTCATTAGTTAAATAAATAATATTTATTTAGTTTATCCATTAGCCTTATCATCCCCCACTTTAATTAAATAAATCTCATATTTATTTAATTAAGTCTAGGCTTATCCCCAAATCCTCTAACTAAATTAATTAATCAATTCTCAATTAATTAGTTAATTTAGGCTAAATAATTCCCATTACCTTTTCCTCCATTATTGTTCACTTTATCCCTAAATTCTCATCCATTTAATCCTATCCATTGGAATTATTTACATGGATCACAATCTAAATTTTCCATCATGTGACAAGTCTCCCTTGTTGGAACATGTTTTCTATTGCACCAAAAGATCGACTTGTTAACACCCAAAACAAATGCTAGAGATAAATGGATCCACAAGAGGTAGTTAGTCCATGTCATGAATCCAAAGGGAGACACTGGTGATTAGACCAACAATCCCCCATCAATGTCACTCAAGGGGATTTGAACCCATGACCATGGCTCTGATACCAATTGTTGAACACACTGAAATACTAAGGGGGGGTGATCAATATTCTATCAAATCTTAAACTTTCCAGAACAAGAAGATACTTTAAAATCTACTGCATGAACAAGAAAACAAAAGATGAATACAATGCACAACACAACACCATATATATGTGGAAAACCCTGTAGGGTAAAAACCACAGTGAGAAAAGTTGTTAGGAGCTACTGTCCTTATCCAACCTCACAAGATAAACAACATTTATAACTTTTTTTTAGGGCTACAACCCAAGGAAGCTACAAATCCATGATTACAGTTTTAGGGTCACTCCTAATGAAGCTACAACTCCTTGATCTAACTACACACTCAAGAATTATTAAAAAATGACAATCCTTCCACTATCTAAACCTGACAATTAAGGTCAATATCTTTTGATGATTGTAAGTCTACTTTGTCACTTCTTCAAATGTCTTCTTAGTTGCCTACTAGTTCACTACTTTCAAGAATCAAGAAGTAATTATTGAACAAAGGTTGTCATTGAGCCAAAGGATTGTCAAAGGTTGGTAATAGTTGTTATCAAAGGGTGTCAAGGTTCTGAAAATATGAAAGAGATTGTAGTAGTACTAGAAGTATAATACTTGAATTATCATTAGATTCCCTTGACTTAAGTCCTATGTATCTGGAAGCAGTAATGTTGAAGAAGTTGTCTTATAAATATCAAGTAACATACATTAAGTTCTATTGAGACATGAATTCCTTTAGATAGTTTATGTATTTATTATACCATACCAAGTATGTAGCCAACATGAGTGTGATGCTTTGGAAGTCAATTCAAGGATATCTTTTTGGTAGAGAGATTTCTAAGTATGGTCGACATTTTTTTCAAAAATGCATGTTTTCTCCACACATTGGAAGGAGAGTATGCCTACACTTGTTTTATTAGTTTCTCATGCTTCTGGAGGATATGTTCAGTGTGCAAGAAGTTTGAAGTGTCATAAGGTTCTCTATTCCTATTCAAAGTTCAAGGTGTGTCCGGTAATGACTAGTAGCATGAAAAATTCAAATCTTTCCTATGGAGTGAGTATAGGAATCACTTAAGGTTCTTATGGTAGTGCACGACTTCAAATTCCTTTGGTGGAAAGAAATTTTTGTTTGGACTATTGTATTAAACATTTCATGTAATTTGAATTTAGATATAAAATTATTGGAAAAGGAGGGGTCCTAAATCATAAATGCAAATGACCTAGGACTCAAGGAGCCTTTCCCATATTTCATTAGAATACCAACCACAAATCCAAGAGATTAACTTTCAATTCAATGGTGAGTCAATCAGACCTAGGTTGGTGATTCTTTAGGGACATAGGATGATTACAAATGATTTAGAAGTAATTTTAAATGATGAAACTAATTTAAATATATGACCTAATATGTAAAATGCATATTCCCAAAGATAAATAGATTATAACAACACTTTGCAGGAAGATTTGAGAGATATCTGAGAGTATGTACTTGTCACAAAAAGTTGATTTCCATGAAATCTCTCAAAGATAAGGTCTCCTTGATCTGAGGATCCAAAGCCCTATACTCTTCATAAGCTCTTGATATGTCACCTTGGATGGTAGTTTCTTCCCTTGGAACTTCTTCTACTCTCTAAATGAATTTAGGATTGAGAGGCATATTATTGAAGTCAATTCCAAAGCTTTATGTAGAAACCATTTCTCCTTCCCCTTTCCACTACTGGTTTCACTAGTAATGTTAGCTCCATTAATAATATTATTCTCCTTCATAGAATTAGTTTTCATCCAATAAAACATCTAGCCAAACATGTTGGAAAGATTATTTTTCCCTTGTATCATTTCCTCAAATCTTGCTCTGGATTCTTTTTCTTAATCATCCATGGTTTCTTCTTGACCTAGTTTCTTCAATTCTCACCTCCAAAGCCTAATATCCCTTTAACTTGGAAACATTAATCATTAGAAAACCCTACATAGTGGAAAAATCATGCTTTGATACCACTATAATGTCCCTAACATATAATTTTAACAAAATTCTAATTTGTAGATTGTATTCAATACACATCGACACATGAACACAAAAATAATACTCTAATATATTGATAGAATTAATATATCAATTACAACTCACACAATGATTTGGAATGATATACTAGGTTACCACATATAATTAACAACATTATTAACTTCCTTATAGAGTCCTTAAAGCTCAAATGTAATCCCTGAATGAGAATTCCCTCAGGAACCAAAGGGGTTTCATCCTCTTATCCTAGTGATCATTGGATTTTCGTCCAATGACCATAGACTCCTATGGGTTTTCATCCACAAAAGGCTTTCAAAAACAAGTATTCTAAAATATAGAAAATGACATAATAATTTGATACCTATTACATTAATTGACTCCCTATATTTATATGTTAACAATTTCCCTTAAGGAATAGGTCAGCCTTGCACCAAATTTGAATTTCACATGCTACACTAGGTCGGCCTTAAGGCCAAAGTAGTTTTTTCTAGAATTAGTGTGCCACCCTATAGACCTATCCACATGCTTCCTTGGCCCCTTATTCCTTAAACTTTACAATTGAGGCTACATGATTTGGAGGTGTCTTATCCATTATGCCTACTGAAGTAGGTGTTATTTTCCCGACACAATCATCTTCTGATAACAATATATTTTTGTTACTTGACCCATTTCCCTTGAGATTTGGATATGATGTGCAGGTGTCATCTTAGATACTATATTTTGAATTGCAAGCCAAAATGTGCTCCTATAGATGAGTGTAGAGGAATTCTGAGGAGTGATCCTACTTTGGTATAGAGAGCCTAGATTGGCGATCTTTTGTTGGCAATAACTGTCCAAATCTTGATCCTTGCATTATGAAATTTGGACAGAGCATATATGGATCTTGGTTGATCTTATGTCCTTGATCGCATGCCAATTGGCCCTTCTATGATGAAATTCAACATGTTTCTTGGATGCAATTCTATAATGGTCTTTTTGAAAAAAGGAACATGACATAATAGAAGATGGAGTTGCATGCACATAATATCCCCACTAAATAAGAAAAATACAGGTCACATGATGCAATTACATCTTACCTAAGTATATAAATTCTTAAGGAATTACATCCTATATTATGTTCATAATATGTAATATTGTACTTAACTAAAAACAAGAGAATAAAATGATGCATCAATAATGTGGTATCAAAAATCCTTCTTGTTCTTTTTCATAAAATGTTGCAATCTCTAATGTGATATCACAAAGTCCTCCTTGGCATAGGAGAATGACATATATAGTAGTATAATTTTATTTGTAGTACCACTAATATCCAACAACATTTATGTTATGTAAAATTTGTTGTGTCAGAGGGAGAATTAATGGTGTATAATATAAGGAAATGTGATTATCTAATAATGAGATCTCCTCTAAGGAAATATTTGATGTCACCCAACCATACTAAAAATCCTGTATAATCAAGGGAACAAGCACCCCCACATTGCTAGTGGAGGCATAATCACTTGCATGTCCAAGCCATTGTGAGATAGAGATACACATCCCAATGACTAACAACAATCTTCCCACATATAGGAAAGATCCAACCCATTTGATGAGTGGAGGATAAGTGATTGCAACTATGAGAGAGGCTCCCTTGCATGCTTTGTTAGAGATGGAAACTGGTAAAGTGGGTTGTTAGGTATAATTATGATCATGGTGCAAGGAACACTTCTCCAATAATTAAATAAGTTATGGACATGGTAGAATTATAGAGTAATTTTTATTTACATGTGAACCTAAATTTGAAAGATCATAGAGATAAATAAATAATAATAAAAAGCTACCTAGAAATAATATCATTGTTAAATAGATAAGAGTCTCTATTCCTTTAGAACTAAAAATAGTTTGATACATAAATATGAAATACAAACAATTGATATAAATTAACTCCTAAACAATATATAAATATAAGTGTGAAACAACTAGCCTAAAAAGGCATTTGAAATAATAAAAAATTAAGTTTTGAATTCTTTTCTTGTAAATATATAATAGAAAAACTCAATTTAATTAAGTCAAAATGTGATAATATGGGGGAGAAGCATGTGAAAATGAAAGAAAAATGAAAGAAAAACTATTTAGAGCCAACATTTATTTATAAACATTAAGACCTTAAAATTTAAAAATATATATTAAAAGCTAGTACAAATGTAAAACAAGTGTATTACTAAAAATAATTGTTCAAATAAAAATATAAGTGAATTAAAATAATTCTTTTTTTATTTGTCCATGTCATTATTAAAATAGTTGTAAAAAAATTAAAATAAAGTAACTTTTTTTTTGTTTTTTCATAATATCCATCTCATAATTAAACTAGTTGTTGAGTAAAATAAAACAACTCTTTAAAACTAAAACAACTTTATAAATTAATATATGCAATAAATAATTATTATGCCGAGAGGCGTAACCTACAATGAAACGGTGCTTATAGGAGGCTAGCACAATCCGTGAAGAAAAACAAAAAGCAATAGACATTTAACAATATTTATTTATTTAAAAAAATAAAAAAGCAACACAATAATTATTTAAAAAAATCCACGGCCATAGTCTTATCCTTATCAAAAACAAAAGAGAGTTAATAATATATATTTATTTTTAAAAAACAAAAAACAAGAGACATATTAGAAATATTTATTTAAAAAAATCCACCACCACTTTGTTATCCTTAACCAAAACATTATCAAAATTGTTAAGTTTCTACTTTAACTAAAATGATATATCTGGGAGTATATTATATAGATTAATATTTAAGATATATATAGTAGTATATTTTGTAATGGAAACAAATAAAAAAAGGTAATTAGAAAAGTTATGTATTTTAGAAAATAAAATAACATATAAAACTCTTAAAATACTTTGTTTTATAAAACTTTGACACTACTATAAATGTCTTAAGTATAATTATCTAAAAAGTATCTAACGTAAGATTAAAAAAAATTCAACATGTCTTTTGTACTAAAGGGTTGTAGTTTAGTTGGTTGAACACAATTGATAAGAGTGATGACGTATTTTTTGACAACACCAACTACCAAGATTCAATGATAAGACAAGGATAAAAAAGAGATAGAGATGAGAACGATGCGACATGAATGAGATAGAGTGAGACAAAGATGAGACAACAATGAGACACAATGAGACAAATATTGTACCCCTTCTAAACTCTTTAATTTTGTTTATAAATATTTTTTCCACATTTCTCATCTTGCCTCTGAGTTTACAATTGTAGATCACTAGGAATTCATTTTTTAATTTATGTCCATGTCATGATTAAAATAGTTGTTAAGTAAATAAAATAGCTTTATAAATTACTATATGAAGTAAATAATTTATTTTGTAATTGGAACAAATAAAAAGAAAGTATTTAGAAAAGTTATGGATTTTAGAAAATAAAATAACATATAAAACTCTTGAAATACTTTATTTTTATAAAACTTTGACACCACTATAAATGCTTTAAATATATTTATCTAAAAGGCACCTTAAAATAGATATGAGATTTCCATCTAACTTATAGCATTAATAAAAATATAACGACTCATGAAAAACATAAAATCAAAGTATTTTGAAACATTTCTCTTGTATTAAAGAGTCAGACTTAAACAACACACTCTAAGCTTTGATTTGGTTAGGTGGCTCATTTGAAATCATACTAATAGGTGGGCTCTACTTGGAGAAGCTAGTGTAATCTCACATGGGTCTCCTTAACAAGTCAAAGCCATTTAAGCCAAACCATATTAAATGGTTGTAGTTTAGTTGGTTGAACACACTTGATAAAGATGATCTTATATTTCTTGAAGACGCAAAATGAAAAAGGGATCATTGTCCCTTAAAAAAAAAATAGCTTTGATTTGCTTAGGTGGTTCATTTGAAATCACACTAATAGGTGGGCTCTACTTGGAGAAGGTAGTATAATCTCACATGGGCCTCCTAAACAAGTCAAGGTCGTTTAAGCCAAACCATATTAAATGATTGTAGTTCAGTTGGTTGAATGCAATTGATAAAGATGATCTTATATTTCTTGGCAACGCCAAATGAAAATGGGATCACGTCCCTTCAAATCTTTTTAGCTTTGATTTGGTTAGGTGGCTCATTTGAAATCATACTAATAGATGGACTCTACTTGGAGAAGCTAGTGTAATTTCATATGGGTCTCTTAAACAAGTCAAAGTTGTTTAAGCCAAACCATATTAAATGGTTGTAATTCAGTTGATTGAAAATAATTGATAAAGATGATGGTATATTTCTTGACGATACCAAATGAAAATGAGATTATGTCCATTCAAAACTTTTTTATTTTGTTTATAAATATTTTTTTATTAGTGGAAAAATTGTGGTGCTCCACATTTCTCATTATGCTTCCGAGTTTACAGTTGTACAACACTCTAGGAAGCCGTTTTCCTTGACTTGTTAAACTACGCGTTTGCTATTCTTAAAGAAAATGCAAGAAAATCCAATGGATGACGTAGACACGTGGGTGACTGTCAACTATATTTCTTATGCCAGAAACCCACTGGAAATCTTTCTAATGCATATGACACATTCCTTGCTTGGAATTATTCTCAGATTAACCCACTAAAACTTATCCACTATGAATAACTTCTTCAATAAATATGTTTACAGTACAATTGGAGTGGGTCCACTTTAAGAGATTTTGAGGAGAATTGTTGATCTGGGTGAAGGAAAAAATGTGCCCAATGAGAATAATTCTGGTATTCTTGTCTGCAACTCTTGCTTTCTTCTTGACATGGACGACAATCTCATCATCTAAAGATGCAGAATTTCAAGATGAGGACAAGACAAAGGAATAAATCTCCAGCATTAGGCCATCTTATTTCAGTATGAAAATGGTATGGATCTTAATTCTTGATCTTCTTGCAGTATTTCTTTATTGGTTTTTATGTACTGAATTTCGGGCTTGTCTTGCAGGCATGTGAGAAACTTGAAATCCTTTTTAGGATGATGGTGGATATGACTAGTGGGAAGTATCTATGGAGAAACCTGGTGGAGAACAGGAATGGGCTAAGAGTCTATAATAGTTTTGAATGGGTATATTATTGCATTCTTCTGCTATTGACTGGCCATATTGTTTTGATCCTGATATTCACAGGATGATTGTATTATCTAGTTATGTGGGTCTATGGGTTTGTTGGATGAGGAGGTGTTTTAGTTAAAGGGAATTCATTTGGCAACATGCCTTTTACCCTCACTGAATCATTTTCTAAAAAATAATTTGGAAAATCTGCACAACAGATTGTAAGATGTTAATGTTAGATTTTATTTTATTTTTTTGGATGAATAATATTTATATTACTGTCTAAATTTTGAATGGAATAAATAACTAGCAATTGTACTTTTTGTGTGCAATTGGGTACGCCGAATTTTTGGTAGAAATGGAAGTAATTTGATGCAACTGATTGTTTAGCTTAAAGGATTATGTTTAGATATGTTGTTTGAAATGGATCAGCCTTGATAAAATTGAAAAATATAATTTGATAATTAATTTTATTATGTTTAGAATGCGATACAATCAACCATGTAATTTCAACTTTTACGAACTAATGGGTAGAAATATCTTCACTTACATATAATTAAGAATAGTAGTTTGCATATAATGTATTGCAATCCTTTCCTCTTTTCACGCATCATCCTATCCACCAAATTGTTCCATCAAAGAAAAGGGCAAATTAAGAAAAATGGACAAATAGTAGAAGTAAAATTTAGGAGTGTTTCCATTTTGTCAGGGATTTGTAGAAGCTAGTGAGCAGTGCTGATGAGGGGCTCCATCTCTTTTCATGGTTATGCATACTTGTTAAATATCACGACTTGTGTAAATGAGCAATGGGAGGAGTGTGTAGGTAAGGAAGAAGACAAATACAATTTTGAAGATAGTAACAATAGTAATAGTTGGTATTGTAGTAAATAACAAAGTGGCATACATGTAGTAGTTGAGATTCCCTTTAATTGTATTAGTTGTTTGAATTTGACAATGCTTGCAAACGAAGCTCTTCGTTTATTCTATGAGAAACATATGGGCTTTGTTGAATGCATGCATATCGTTGGAATGAGAAGGTTGGGTGGATGTGAAGGCTTTGTAGATCAGGAACTCTTGAAATAGCTGTAAATGTCAGTCCTTGACGATCTATGTTTCCAATGTCCACTGTGGCCCTTGGAAGTGTAAGTCCTTGTGATTTGTGTATTGTCAATGCCCATGCCATTTTAAGAGGAATTTGACGGTGAAGTCCTCGGCTAAGTGGTGTTATTGGGACATATGTTGGATTGATATGGTTCCAAGGTGGTCCAAGGTAATTCTTGAAATGAACAACAACAAATAGTGGTAGTTGAGGTGGTTTGTCACCTTCACTGTATACAATAGCTTTTACCTGACCAAGTGCACCATTCACGAGTCCTATCTCAACCCACATATTTGAACATAACATGACCTCCTGGCCAATAGATAAAAATTTTTGAGCTTGAATCTGTTCTTCATTAGGATTGATGTATGTTGACCCCGTTAGTTGCTCTATAATGGAAAGTGCAATAGGTGTTGCCAAACACAACAACATACGTTTGTTGTGTAGTGAGACTAATTCATTTGTTGCAAATAGATGCGTGCCAGACAGGAAAATAGAGTTTTCTATAGAACTGAGCAAGGAGATTGAACATGACATTAGAATTTTCTAGTCTTCTTCTATAGGATTTGCATTACGTAGATTGTGGAGAAGTGTACGAAAAGCAAGCTAGGAAGGATCATTCCCAAGTTGTTGAAATATTCTTGTCAAAGTTACCACAATTGTGAAGCTACGCCATAGAGTCCCAGCATAGGAGGTAGAAGCGTACATGGCGATATCTTTAACTGGTGGCAGTTAGCCCAAGTCACCAAAGAGTATGATTGAACGCCCTCCAAAGGGCAAGTGGTTGTGGCTAGGGAATGCTTCTCGTAGTCGCATGTCAATTCATTCTAGCAACTTGGGACCAATGAAGCTCATCTCATCAATTAAAATGTACCTAATAAAGTACATACTCTCTTGGAAGGTTGCAAGTGTTTTCCCTTGTAGGGGGGGGCATTTCTTTTATTGGAATACGAAGAGCAAAATGGATTTTTGACGCTTGAATGTTGAATTCCGCAACACCAGTAGGAGCAAGAAGTAGTAATGGTGTTTGGTGAATCAAAGTTGAGCTCATGAGGGCATGTCTTATTTGTTTTATGAGATGTGACTTTCCAGTTCCTCCAGTCCCTTGAACAATTAGCTTGAGCGGTGGTTGCAATGGAAGTGTGCTTAGGTGGGAGCAAATTATATCAAATGTTTTTTGCTGCTGAGTAGAGAAAGTAGTATGGATCTGTTCATGGAGAGCATGGTGCACTTGAAAGGTTGGTTGATTAGAGTCTATGAAAGTAGTAGCAAAATGCATTTGTATTGGGGTCAGGCTGGATTGTTTCCATTCATGGTGAATTTCAATTTCACGGTGACCAAGCATGTTTAGTGCATCAAGTTGTATTGGGGTTAGGTTGGATTGTTGCTATTCTAGGTTGTGGCCTTGTAAGGAATGGTCAACGCTTGAGCTGCTGCATGCATCTGATGCCTCTGCTGGAGTTGGAAGTGTGCGATGTACATGCCATGCCCTGTATGTAGAAGAAATCCTCTCCCATTGCGATATAATCTGATGTTCAGAGGACCCAAAATCATTGTCAATGTTGCGAAAGGGGTGGTATAAAATAAGTTTACTCCAACAAAATTCATGAAAGCTTTTGTCATCTCTTGCAAGGATGGTAGTGAACTTAGGTGAGATGCGAACAATTGCTTTATGAGGGCATTGCTTCCATTGTTCATTTTTTCGGGAGGCTCTAAAGGTCCATATTTGGGTTAGTTCAATGAGTGGCATTGCGTCTAGATGAATTGGGCAGGCCATGTATGCATCAATGTACGTAGGTGTTGTGGTAACTGATGTGGGTGAGATTAAGACATGTTGAAATTTATGGTGGTTAACATTTAAATACACAAATGTTCTACTGGATATGGAGAGGGGTAATTTTAGTAGAAGGTGGCAAGTTTCTTGGGCACTAATATCACGATCCACTAGGCTATCAGTAAGCAATTTACAAAAAGAAATTCAGGCTGGCAATTCTGACTCTAAGTTTGTGGAGATGCGAGATAACATGGTATGTTATGATTCAGACTTGTGCTTAGCTTTTGCAGCATATTTTGCAATATATTTTAGGACAACAACAATTGATAATATAGGTTGGCAGTCTACATTAGCCCTCCAGATAGATAGGATAGATGGGTTGTGAAGGTTCAACCGATCATCATTACGAGCTGTTGTATGCTTAGGATGATCGGTATCATCATTTGAAAGAGTTGACTTCTCTTGCATGGACCATGGTGCTTTGTAGCGACATACAATAGTTGGGCCTTTCTTTCTAAGGCATGTTAGCAAATTACACTTTGTGTGTCGTTCAACACGATTGACTAATTCACAATAGTCTATTGAGGGCTCACATGATAATATCCTTGTTGTGTCTAGCAAGCATGGATCATCAAGAATAGAGTGGTGAATTGTCTGGCCTCTCAATTGGAGGCTATGTGGATTCCAAGCAGAGACATATCTATCTATGTAATCAAGTGCATTTTGTACAGATTGAATGTTATTCCATTCTAATCTACTAATATCAGGAGCTTGTGCAAGCCATAGAAAACCATGAATGTGTACGGATCCTTTGTGTTGCCACTCGTACCTATGAAAATATGATATTTAGAAAACTATTAAGGTAAGAGTCTATTGTTAAAAGTAAACTGATGATTTATAGTAAACAATTAAAGTATGCGTGTATTTTGCAAGATTGAGAAAGAAAGGGTTTACCTATACCAATATTCAGATGCACCAAGAAGCTTTTCCAAGACCTCTTCCCAAAATGCAGTAAACCTATGGTGCATGTAGACAATGGTGAGGTGTGGATTTTGTACAATGTTATGGATCCTCCATCTAGAAGCCATGGAACGATTTGTAGGAGGCTTGGTTGGCATGATGGCATGCAAGTCTAGCCATTTAGTATCTGCTGCACTTAGGGTGAAGAAGAGTGACGTGAAACCAATTTGAATGATAATGTCTGAAAGTTCCCCTCGACGTTGGGTCCAAAATGGACGCTTTCCATGAATGGTCAAACTAAATCACATGAGCTGATCTGCAAGTTTTTCATTTGGCATGTCCTTTAATCTTTGGCGCAGGTCGTAGATTGTTGAAGGAAGACGACCATCAAGATTTTTGCTGAAAAATACATAGGAGGTTGTTTGGCTATGGTGGTGTATAGTGATATTTAGAATGAAGTACCTAAACCGAGGGTGTTGCCCAAACCGCTGATCATGGTACCTTATAAGGTGGAGAGCATATTCATGTAGTTTAATTTCTTTGATACGTTGTTGCTTGAATGCAGCTTTTCCATTTGGAAACAAAGTATGGAATGCCATAGCAAATAATCCTTCAGTGGTGTATTCATTTATAGGATTTGGAGAAATGGGTGGCCATGCAATGTGTTAGCTCTCAAAAATGCAGGCGAAAAGCCTCAAAAGGTTGCCAATCTCTTGGGACGTTTCAGGGTAACAGACAAAGTCAAAAATTTGAGACCTTCTACTCTTCAGGTGCTACTAGACCAAGGCAGGTGTACCTATATGAATGAAGCAGACTTAATGTGGTTATTCCTCTTGAAATGTTTTGCCCACAATGGCAAGTAGGAGTGGACAAATGAAATCAAATTTGGTATAGATTGTATAGCAATATTCTAAAACTAAATCCTAATATGCTCGGTTAATAGATGTAAAGAAAATGAATGAATCTAAATGGTGAAATGCAGAGACTAGTGCCTTATTGGGTAGGTGGAGTCAAATGAAATAGAAATGGGCAACTTATTTCTGAAAACACTCAAATTGTTTGGCATATATTTTGTTTATAACTTGTATAAACATGCAAGACTGTGATTATTAAGTTCTTATTGATCAAGATGAATTTCCCTGATTACTGTGATTAATTAAAAGGATTTAATCCTTCCTTGAAAGAACCGATCAACCAATCACACAGATACAACAAATGTGGACTGATAAACTGAACACAAACTTGTTATGTCAATTTAAATAACCAGACATCATCAATTTTACAGACAACTTGAATAATAATTTTATGAGCACAACAAACAATTGACACCAGAAACAAGCAGCCACATCAACTGATTTTCGTTGATATCTCCATTTTGAAATCATACATCATATTCTCTATTATGAAAATTTTATTCTACTATATCCATTTCCAATCTATCTACCATCTTTCTACTATCTACCATCCCCTTATTTATAGTTGAAAATGGATATTTATACATTTGTGTCTGAAAAGACACAACACATTGTATTCCAATGTCGGCAAGCAACTGTTTGCATTCAGGCTCTACTAAGCACTCACTGAGACATCCTGTAGTCATATCGATCCTCAATGTTACACTGACAGTCATCCTGTTATTCATCGCTATGATGTCATGTCATCACATCGACACTTTGAGTCTCATCGACGAATGTCCATTCATCCCATGTGCTTCGCCATGACCTTATGATGTCGGGGAGACGTCCCATAGACTATATTATGTCCTATCGAGATGTGTTCTTTAGTGTATTTTCTGGTCACTGAAACAATTATGAGTCGGGGAGATGTCCCACAGATCGCCTATGTCTTACCGAGATGCACCCCGTGGTAATTTTTTGGTCAATGAAATGTAACCACCTTTTCACTTATGAAACCATACCTCGACGTGACCTTCAAGTTTCTCACCGATGAAATTGATCTTCCCGATGAAACAAATTTCATCGGCAAGACTGTGAATCTTCGAAAATACTCATACCAATGCCAAATATCTCGCCAAACCCATTCCTCCAGATTACTCTATTCGGTGAGACTCTCCCTGAAATATTCTATTGGTGTAACTTATAGGTCGATAGGACTACATGACTTCCTCCTGACAGTTCTTTGATATAATCCCTCCGTTGTGTCGGCAAGACCAAACACCTTCAGTAAGACCTTACTCCGATGCACTTTAGTCTTACCAATATGCATATCCTCATCGCCGGTCGGTAAGACAATTCAAACTCGCCAAGACCTCATCCGCAGTACCTTTAGCTTGGTAGATATACTTCCACGTGTGTCAGTCGGTGAGACATAATGTATTCGGCAAGACCACATCCCGAAGATTTGTGATTTGGCTGAAAGGTTTGCTCGTTCTGCGTGCTAGTCGGTGAGACATAAAGGGTTCACTATGACTTCACTCCGACAATGAATCTCCTACCGATGTGTTCTTTCTCATGCACTGGTCGGTGAGACACGACCCATTCGGTGAGACCTCACCCCGGTGAAATCATTCTTCCGGATATGAAACTTCCTCTATTGTCGAGACAATGACTAGTGTCCTGCCGAAAGACACCTGCAAATGAATTCCAATCGGTGTGACATTCCTGAGGTCTTGCATATAATCTGCAACAAAATGTATGTTAGTAGAAAATGCAATATGGATCAGGGAGACCTTGATTTCTTCATGCCGATAGGATTTATAATATGGAATATTCAGACCTAGATGGATTTTATGGGACAAATATGGGGAAAATATGCTCATGGTGGGACTTATTTGGAAGATTATGAGTGCAATTGACTGTGAAAATTTCAAATTTTCACAGTTCTAACACAATGGTTGGTGTTGGTCATCCTACACCTAGTTGTAGCAAAGAGCACACCTCTTCAACCTCTGTACGTGCATGTGGGAGATTCGCCACAAAGGATGTTGTCAGTAACAAGCTGTGTTCATTAGGGTCATATTCGGTGTTGCTTGTTTCGTTGAAGTTTGCATCTATGGTAGTAGGATTTGAAGATGTTGCAAAAATAAGGTTTGAGACATTAGTAGAACACTCTGGAAAATTTGATAATGCAAGCTCATCTATTTGGACATCCTTGTAGTATGGGTCATTGCTTATCTTCTATTTAAGTGCCTCGTGGACACGACCTCTACTCACAAGGAAGCTATATGTTTGTTGGTCGATATTTTCCCTGTTTACTATTAGAATATCAAGGTCAGTAATATGCCTAGGCAAATAGGATGCAATTGCAAAAATATCTTGTGGAAAGTTGATAGTGTGGCCACTGTATTTTAGTTGGCCCCCTTGCATAGGTAACTTGAAGTATTGGGCTAACTCTTGCTATTAGCATTTCCTCAATTTGGGATAGAATTTTTAAACATACAGGTTGCTCACCAGGGTCCATGTTGTTCCACTTTGAGAACCGATGGTCATTCTTTTCAGATATGCATCTAGAACAAGTTGTGAGTCCATTTGTTTGCCTAGTTTTGATTCCTGGATATCTCTCCATGCAAACCACACAAGTTGATATTTTTGACAGGCTATCTAACTTTGATTGGAAGTTATTTCTAGCAGAGAAATCCTCTTGGGAGAAAAGTGGTGAAGGGTGCATTTCGATATTTGGGGTAGGATGAACTATATTTTATGGGGGAGGTGCAATACTTTGTAGGATGGGTACAGTAAGAGGTGGAGAGAATGTAGATGTTGAGGCTCTAGAAACAAGAGTTTGATTGACCTTGCATCTTCGTTTGTTAATATCATGTTTCCTTGCATGGTATTGTTTTCGTTTCAATGCATTTTGGCGAGAGCGTATTTCTTGCAATCTTTCATTTTCTGCCTCCATAATAGCAAATGTTGATGGTAAAAGGAATGAAATAGAATTGTGAGAGATAATAAGTAGAATATATAGGATACATACATACAAATTTGTACATAGAAATTTTAGTGTACATAAAGCTGTAAAAAAATATGGATAGTGTTAATTTATATATGTTCTTTTCATTTAAATTTGAGGAAAACCATGATCAATGCGACAAGGAAGGAGAACATAAGCTATGCAAATTACAAATTGGAAGGAAAATGTAGGAAAATATTTTTATATGTGTGACTATACAATTTTTTTGATAACAAAATAAAACTCTTTTCATTTGCTGATAAACTTTACATATATGGGTAGGTGGAGTTTACAATATTTCTAAGAAGAGAGAAGTGCAACATTTAAATTTGCTTAATGGAAGTAATAACAATGCTTTATGTTTCCTATCCACCAAAAGGGAATCACTTGGATGCTCAAATCAATGTAAAATTGGCTACCAATAATATGATCCAAAATGTCTTTAGCAGTATTTGGTTCAACAAGTAGTAGTTGAAAATCCTCTGCGGCAACACCAATTAATGAATTTGCTGGACCTTGAAATGCAGTAACTTTGAGGAGTTCACCACTTGCATCTTTCAAGTCCACTTTGAGCATGTAGCTAAAGTCACATTTAAGGAGATCTTTACAACAGTTTGGGCAATGAAATTTAGTAGGGGAAATTTGCAAAACCTTTTTTTTATGCACTTTTTATTGTCCACCAATAGAGGACATGAAAGGTAATAGAAGGTGTCAAGGTCCAGATTTGAAATGGAGGCCTTTATGCAAATTTTTTTCTTTTCAAGCATGATTTTATCTTTTAGAGATGAGATATTGACTGTATTGGTAAATTGTATGGGAGAAAGTTATTTTTTTGACAAGGAAGTAAAGGGCTTGGAAATATCTGTAGTGGCATACCATGTTTGTAAGGCTGAGGTCTCTGCTAAATTTGGGTTAATTTGAACTTTAGTTGGGAAAATAGTGTCAAGACCTCTCTTACACCACGTGGTAATATGTCCTGATTTAATCAAAATTACATAAGGATTTGGCTGTACAGGCATATCAGAAATTTGTATCCCATCAATATAGCAATGATGACCCCAAAGTGTAACATCTATGGTACAAGCTGACATATCAACAATTGTAGCAGTGCATTTAATTGTCTCTGTACCATCTCTTTTATGAATAGTTGATGCAGGGGAGATAGCTACAAGTATTCCAATGACATCAACAAGGGAATTGATAGGAAACAAGGACAATGATTGGATACTTTTAAAGTGGAAAGTATGTGTGGGTATTGTAGAGTTCAAGGATGTAGATGCAATGACAGTTGATGAGCTATGCAGAATTATTTCGTATGGATGTGTGCAGCTACTATATTTTTTGTTTGCAACTTTGATGCGTTTGTTGGAGATGACATAAAGAATATCAGAGTTAATAGCATGGTAAAAGTCTCCAACTTGTTCGTTGAAGCAAGAAATATGAATTTCAGAGCCTGCCATGTCTACGAAATCAAATCCAAAAACTTTTCCATCATGTCTAGCATTTTTATATTAGTGAATTGATGATTTCATCAAGGCTCGACCCTCAATGGTCCAATACTTATGGTTGGGGGTTAACATTTTTATGGGAATTGGATTAAAAGGGGATATACTCTTCTGACTTTGAGGCTCAACATCTTCTTCAAATGAATCATTTGTAGATTGAGGGGATCCCACTGGGGCTAGAGAGCTACTTGATGGAAGGGAGCTTCTAGATTGTAGGAGAGGAGTTGGAGTACCAACAATTGGTGCATTCTTTGAAATTAATTCAAAGTTTTCAATAATGATAGCCCTGCAATTATGTAAAGTGAAAAACTTAGTAAGAGAATGCAAGGGGAAAATTTAAAGAAGGAAAAGTTTATGAAAGTATGTTCACGTACGTAAATTTGTGAAACATCTTCGAGCTATATTGTTTAAATAGGACAATAGAACCTTTTACTAGAGCCTCCTCCAACACAAGATCATTGAATTGGGAAGGAAGTAAAGCATGATGGGTGTGTAAACCATCAGAAATTTCAACACAGTATTTGAGAAGTTTAGAGTGAGCCTGTTGAATGGAGTCGATGGATGCAACTTGCAAAATAGGGGTCAAAGTAGAGATGCCTGCAAGAATATCTGCAATGGCATTTGTAGTCAATGTTTCCATCGTTTGGTTCATACTTAGTGTACTAAATGTGCCTACCAACATTTTGAAATATGATAATTAGGTTTTTGGAAATTTGAATTTTGTTAGCAATAAGTTTGGAACCAAATTGAAAAATGCTAATTTGTGAATGCGGATAATGTAAATTGGCCACAAAAGAGGGAAATTTGTGGAAAATAGGATGTAAGTTTGAACAATTTTGGAAAATGCTATTGGTGTTTTTGAAAAAGTTCAAGACTATGTTTTGTGATCGTTTTCTTCTTTTGTAGAACTACAACAAATTTTCAACTTATTATGAAGGGAAATTTTCAAATAAATTTGTATCGTAAAGATTTGTATATAAATAAAAGAGAGTCACTGTAAATGTATAATTGTAGGAAGACAAAGTTTTAAAAGGTGCATGTAGAGTATGCAATACAATTTAAACAATGAAGATGTTCAAAGATAGTGAGTTTGAAACATACCTATAGATAGCACCTATATATGTAGTAGTCACAAGGATTGGAAGATTTGAAATAAATTTTTTCTTGTGGATATAAGGAGTACAAAATGTGGTGAGCATAAGTCAAGTGGATAACGAAGAACTTGAGAAAACCAGTCCAAAATAAGTGCCATTTTGAATGCAAATAAAAATTATATTCTAATATTGCAAAGGCTTCAAGTTTGGAGTAAATAAATGGTGTAATTTTTTGTATATGAAATTGAGATACAAAGTTAACATATTTGATAAAGCATTCAAATCTTCAAAGGAAAACATAGTTTAAATTTATATCTTGTTTTGTATTTCATAATAACAATTATGTGTAGAAAATTTAAGAAAGTTACAAATGTGGTCTTTTATGTCCTATACTGTAATAAAATGTCCTAAATTGTACAATCTTTTAGGAACTTAAGGAATGTAGTTTTTCTACGAGGAACATAATGTTGTTCGTTGCACTAGGAAAGTAATACTTATTGTAGACAATTTAAGAATGTTACAAATGTGGTCTTTTATGTCATATATTGTAGTAAAATTCATAGAGTGTACAAGACAAATCATGAGAGATAAGTATGAATACTGTTGCATATGTATTACATCATGTACAAAAAATGATTTATCTATGGTTATTAGAGGACATAGATTCTATTAAATATAGTATCTGATTTACATAGTAAACAACCTTTCAGGAACTTAAGGAATGTATTTTTACTACGAGGAACACAACCTTGTTCGCTGCACTAGGAAAGTAAGACTTATTGTAGGAGCTTCATGCAAAAAGGTAGGAAAGTAGTCATAGTTTTGAATACTTGTAAGCACATTACAAAAGTGAACTATATACATATTTGAAGAATAAAAGTTTTTCATGCATGATCTATATAGTTTTGGAAAGCACATTTTATGTATGGAGCACAGCCCATTTCGTAAACCTCATCAGCATGCATCTCTCTCAAGAAAGTACAAAATGCAGCAAGTTTGTCACACATTTCATGGAACTCTTGTAGTGTCCCTTCCATTGCTTGCACTTTGAAGCCCTTGACAGTATGTACATTTCAAACAATTGTTTGTATTGTGTTCAAATTGTCAAAAAAATTGACATGGATATCATTTGACAGATCCACAACGTTTACAGAAGATCCATCCCAATTAGTTGAAAGAGGTGAACCAATTGGAATTTTTGGGGAGCTGTCACTATCTGATATTTCAATTATATCAGTATGTTGACTAGGGAGTGCCATTCCTGGATGTAGTAAATGTAAAAAAATCACTTAATGTTAACTAATGTCATTATGTTAAATACAATAATGGATAACATTTGCATTTAAATGTACAAATTCAATTCATAATATATAGAAAATGTGTAGAAAATGTACGTTTATAGTTAAAAAAATAGTTATAAAAAAATGAAGATATAAATTAAATAAATAAAAAGGACAAATGATATAAAAAAGTCTAAGATTGTTTTTTGGCCTTTTTATTCATTATATATCTTTATAGAAAACTATTTATTATTATTAAAATTAAAAATAACTCAAAATATATATTCAAATTAAAATACCAAACCTATTCTTAGCGCATTGCTTTTCAAGAATTAAGCATTTTGAAGATAGATCATTGGAAAAAACTTGCAACATAGATTTAAAGAAAAGTAGACATTTTCAATTGCATGCTAAATATTTTTTGTTCTTTCCCTTTCATAATTCTAAAACCTAATCAGTTAAAATAAAAAATCCACACTGTATATTAACATTCTCACTTAGTATCAATGCAAATAATTAATCTAGGGTATATCACTTACAATAATAAAAGAGAAGATAAGATTGAGCATTTTAAATTGGAATTTCATTTAAAATGTTTAGATCCTATGGGAAATTGTAACATCAACTTCTGGACAACACACAAATATGTGATCAAAATGGTCCCGTGCCAAACAAATCAGTGACAAAATTACACAGACTTGCAATCTTATAAAGCTACATACTCAATTGGTACAGCTGCAAACAAGGCTTTTCTTGCTACAGAACTATGGCCGTTATAATTTGGGGATTTCTTATACTCATATGTGGAGTTTTCATAGTGCAACGAAGGATTTCTGATAATTTTTGTGAACCCAAATCGTATCCTTTCACTGGCTGCATGATTTCATTCTGGAAAAATCAAGGCAGGCTATGTGAATTCGACATTTGGTTGCCAGGAACAATCTAGAGAACATATATCACATAGTGAACACCCGATTTGAGAATAATCCCAAACATAATATCTCTAACAAAATTCTGCACAACCTACTGGGAAATGGCATCTTCAATGCAAACAAAGAGGAGTGGAGAATACAGAGAAAGATTGTGAGCTACAAATTCAATACAAAGTCGCTACGAAATGATTGTAAATATTAAAAGATAAAACTGGGCAGAATGGATGGATGAAATGATTTTAATCGTCTCTAGAGGAATTTCAGCCGTTGATAGTAAAAAATAGGTTGGCTCCTCTCAAATATGATACGGTCAATTGATCATGATATATTGAAATCTATTAAACACTAATAACTACAACCCACAAGTTTTACATTCATTTCCTATCCAATAGTAATTAACTCACGCAAAAACTTTCCCACCTCAAGACTAGAGCCTACAAGACTGTGAACTCTTTGCACCAGCTAAATTTCCACAAACAACAAAAAAATTACCCATCACCGAAAACCTAAGTTGAACATTTTCTACGTAATTACCATCGTCATTGTCATGAGGAAGCCGAAATCCTGAAGAAGCTTATGAGCTCTGCACATTAAAGCCATATAGGGAAAGAAGGGTCGAATTGACGCAGGGACTTTGGAGACAGACACAGAATTAACTGCTAGCAAGGAAAGTAGGTGAGCCTGCTATGATGGGACGAGACACTAAAGGTACCTATACTAGGTGAGGATAGAGACCAATATCACACTCAA
>VDFB02202098.1:115751-152425 GCA_007258455.2 Sequoia sempervirens | reverse complement strand
ATTATGATTGTTTTAGTTGGGAAAGGACCATTCCATTGTAGTTTGTTTTCTTGGTAACTATTTTCCTCATTTCCCCTCTAATCTTGTACTCCCTCCATTATTAATCTATTAGACCCTTTATAATTTGACGTATTTTTTATTGGTTCTCTTTGCATCTTCAATGGTTCTTTGTGTGAATCATGTGCATCTAAATCACAATTATGAATTATCAATCATATGACCAAAGTTTCAAGATTCTAGTTTAGCAAGTTCCCTCTACTAATCCTTGTTCTTTCTTCTATTCAAAATTTAGATAGTAATATAAAGATTATTCATGTAGAAAAATAAAATAAAATCTAACATTAACATATTACAATCAAATCCCATTTCCATAATTATCTATTGTGGAGATTTTTCAAATTATTTTTCAAAAAATGATTCAGTGAGGGTAAAAGGCATGTAGCCAAATGAATTCCCTTTAACTAAAACACCTCCTCATCAAACATACCCACATAACTAGATAATACATTCATCCTATAAATATCACATCAAAATAATATGGTCAGTCAATAGAAGAAGAATGTAATAATATACCCATTAAAGAATATTATATTAAGATGTTTTGAATCTTAGCCCATTCCTATTCTCCACCAGGTTTCTCCATAGATACTTCCCACTTGCCATATCCACCATCATCCTAAAAAAGATTTCAAGTTTCTCACATGCCTGCAAGACAAGCCAGAAATTCAGTACATAAAACCAATGAACAAATACTACAAGAAGATCAAGAATAAAGATTACAAGTTTCTCACATGCCTGCAAGAAGATTAATAATATTAAATTACATGGATAAAATATACTAAATTATTGTATAATGTTTCATGAAGGCCAAAACAAAATTCCTCATATTACAAATAATGTTTTCAAGGTTATTACACATATCCAAAATATCATTACCTTCTCTATAGGGAAGACTAAAAATGACCTTCCTAAAGGATTTTTAGAGTTTTGAGGAGTCCTTGATAACATATAAATAATATTTCAAGTTGGGGAGGATAGTCTCATGAGGCAATCCATGATAAGGAAAGAGTCTCCTTCAATAACCAACTAAGGTATGACAAGTCAATGATCAATCTTGATCCCCTAAAAAGTATCCATAACCTTATATATTTTATTGGATTGAAGAAAAAGCTCCCTTGAAAAAGCAATAACTAGGTACCCTCTACTACACCTTAAGATGCCCCCACCACAAGTAGGCCTAGGATTACCCTTATCAGATGCATGATAATTTAGCTTAATCCATCTAGTATCTAGGCATTTCCTTTTGAAACCTTTCCTCTTCTCTCTTTTAGAGTTACTAGATAAAGTAGTGATAGAGGATAACTAGTTATTGACAATTTAGAGTTCAATTTGGACATTGAGATCCTTTATTTTTTTTATTGAATCATTTTCCATAATAGAATGGTATATATTTTGAAACACCAACTCTCAATTCATAATCTTATTTTAGAATATTCTAGCATTTCTTTGCAGCCAAATCACCCCATACTTTCAAATTTATTTAAAAAAAGTGTGATATAAGGGAGAGAAACAATAAAGAGCAATATCAATCACTAAACTAGGTGTAAATAACTTAGCTCAAAACATCCCAATAAACTTATTGATTTGTTGTCTAAATTCAATCAATAATTTGTGTGGATATTTTTCATCACTTACAAAGTCTTCCCCATTTTTAGAAATGTAGCATTGAAAATTGTGGCCCTTGACAATTTCACACTATGTTTAGCTTCCTATGTGCTTGACCCAATTATGCATTTACTCAACACCCATTTTATAAAAATATTTTGAAAATCAAACAATAGGAATGAAAATAATAATTTAATATTTTTCCCTGATGTTTAAGGCCCCAAGAAGGAAGGGCCTAGACTAGGGTGCCCCATTCCCTTGTCTAGCCCTTTTTGGTCCCATTTTGGATATGTCAATGTCAAAATTTACCTACTGGTGCACCCAGGAAAATAGTCTTTTTTCATCATTTGTAAATTTAGAAAATCTATTAAGAAAAATCAATATCCTAAAAATCACTCGTGTAAGCAATTCATGGGCAGATGAAGCAACATTATTGCAACATTTTCATCAATCAAGACAAACTTGCAAAACATCGCAAGAAGGAATAAATTAGGTGCAAAGAATCCATTTGAGGATCAATCACGTCAAAATCTTCATGAGGGATTTCGTATTGAGTTATCCTCTACATGCTATCTACAATAGTCTATTATGTTTTGGGAACTAACCTTTTGTAGGTCTATCAAGAAATTAAGGCATCCATCAATCAATATTTGTGGCAACTTGTGGTGTGACATCACTTCATCAAGGATTTCACATCAAGGTAACATTATCACTTATCATTTTAGTAAAATATTATTGTTTTGGCCTTTTCCTGTCCTAGGGTATGCCCTCTTGATCATCATCATTTTCTATAGGTGGAGGTAGAAATACCAAAATGGGGTTTAACTTAGGAAAGCCCCTATACAACACAACCTTTCCCCCTCTTTTCATGTGTTAAGGTCAGATCTAGGAGTTTCCGTGAGGGAGTCGCCTCAGAAAACATGTATGCATTGTAATCTATATCTCGACTCTACAGACCGTGGTATGAGGAAGCTGCAATTCTCCGAAATTTTACGTCTCGACCAGGTCAAATCAACTCCAATTTTTTCTATTATGGTTCCCTCTTTGTATCTCTCAATATTAGATTTGAAGCTTTACTTAAACTTTCCATTTTCATCTATGCGGCAAATTATATTTTTAGATCTAGGGTTACATGCCAACTAGGCTTATTAAAACACACATATAATTCATCTCTTTTACAACTCAATAAAAACATAAACCCTAGGAGGTTGGGTCTCCCTTGTGATAGTAATCCAATCATAAAACCCTAGTTGGTTTATGTTTGAATGTGGACTTAAAGTGAAAAGGAGATAATCGTAGTTAGTTTAATTGGATCTAGGATAACATTTCCTACTTTACATATAGTACCATTTATTTTCCACGTCATAGCACATTGATAACTTTGTACTTTATAATCATCATTCTCTTAAAAGAGAAAAAAAGATCTTTTAGTGTAACAATGTGCCCTAAAATGAGGCATCTTCTTCAAGGGTAAGACATAATTCTATGTTAGCAATTTAATAAATTCTCTTGATAAGGAAATTCTTTGATATTTTGTTCATGTTGCTTGATTTTCAGTATAACTCTTCTTTGTTGTGCATCACCATAAGTCTTTATTTGTTGTGCATTGTCATCAAGCCTTCATCTAAATCGAAACATGTTGAGCCTTTTAGTTCTTTACGACTCAGTGTGTACTATTATCAATTTTTCTCATTATAATTTGAGATTCTTTTCTATAATAGCTTAAGCAATAGGTACATTATGATTGTTTTAGTTGGGAAAGGACCATTACATTTTTTTTGTCTTCTTGGTTATTATTTTCCTCATTTTCCCTCTAATCTTGTACTCCCTCCATAATTAATCTATTAGACCCTTTCTACTTTGACCTATTTTCTATTGGCTCTCTTTGCATCTTCAATGGTTCTTTGTGTGAATCGTGTCCATCTAAATCACAATTATGAATTATCAATCATATGATCAAAATTTCAAGATTCTAGTTGGTCAGATTTTAGCAAGTTCCCTCGACTGATCCTTGTTATTTCTTCTATTCAAAATTTACATAGTAATATAAAGATTATTCATCGAAAAAAATAAAATAAAATCTAACATTAACATCTTACAATCTGTTGTGCAGATTTTCCAAATTATTTTTCAAAAAATGATTCAGTGAGGGTAAAAGGCATGTAGTCATATGAATTCCATTTAACTAAAACACCTCCTCATCCAACAGACCCATAGACCCACATAACTAGATAATACAATCATCCTGTGAATATCACATCAAAACAATATGGCCAGTCAATAGCAGAAGAATGTAATAATTTACCCATCATATTATGATGTTTTGACTCCTAGCTCATTCCTGCTCTCCACCAGATTTCATCAAAAAAAGGATTGCAAGTTTCTCACTTGCCTGCAAGACAAGCCAGAAATTCAGTACATAAAAACCAATGAAGAAATACTGCAAGAAGATCAAGAATTAAGATCCATACCATTTTCATACTGAAATAAGATGGTCTAATGCTGGAGATTTCTTCCTTTGTCTTGTCCTCATCTTGAAATTCTGCATCTTTAGATGATGAGATTGTCGTCCATGTCAAGAAGAAAGCAAGAGTTGCAGACAAGAATACCAGAATTATTCTCAATGGGCACATTTTTTCCTTCACCCAGATCAACAATTCTCCTCAAAATCTCTTAAAGTGGACCCACTCCAATTGTACTGTAAACATATTTATTGAAGAAGTTATTCATAGTGGATAAGTTTTAGTGGGTTAATCTGAGAATAATTCCAAGCAAGGAATGTGTCATATGCATTAGAAAGATTTCCAGTGGGTTTCTGGCATAAGAAATATAGTTGACAGTCACCCACGTGTCTACGTCATCCATTGGATTTTCTTGCATTTTCTTTAAGAATAGCAAACGCGTAGTTTAACAAGTCAAGGAAAACGGCTTCCTAGAGTGTTGTACAACTGTAAACTCGGAAGCATAATGAGAAATGTGGAGCACCACAATTTTTCCACTAATAAAAAAATATTTATAAACAAAATAAAAAAGTTTTGAATGGACATGATCTCATTTTCATTTGGTATCATCAAGAAATATACCATCATCTTTATCAATTATTTTCAATCAACTGAATTACAACCATTTAATATGGTTTGGCTTAAACAACTTTGACTTGTTTAAGAGACCCATATGAAATTACACTAGCTTCTCCAAGTAGAGTCCATCTATTAGTATGATTTCAAATGAGCCACCTAACCAAATCAAAGCTAAAAAGATTTGAAGGGACGTGATCCCATTTTCATTTGGCGTTGCCAAGAAATATAAGATCATCTTTATCAATTGCATTCAACCAACTGAACTACAATCATTTAATATGGTTTGGCTTAAACGACCTTGACTTGTTTAGGAGGCCCATGTGAGATTATACTACCTTCTCCAAGTAGAGCCCACCTATTAGTGTGATTTCAAATGAACCACCTAAGCAAATCAAAGCTATTTTTTTTTTAAGGGACAATGATCCCGTTTTCATTTTGCGTCGTCAAGAAATATAATATCATCTTTATCAAGTGTGTTCAACCAACTAAACTACAACCATTTAATATGGTTTGGCTTAAACGGATTTGACTTGTTAAAGAGACCCATGTGAGATTACACTAGCTTCTCCAAGTAGAGCCCACCTATTAGTATGATTTGAAATGAGCCACCTAACCAAATCAAAGCTTAGAGTGTGTTGTTTAAGTTTGACTCTTTAATACAAGAGAAATGTTTCAAAATACTTTGATTTTATATTTTTCATGAGTCGTTATATTTTTATTAATGCTATAAGTTAGATGGACATCTCATATCTATTTTAAGGTGCCTTTTAGATAAATATATTTAAAACATTTATAGTGGTGTCAAAGTTTTATAAAAATAAAGTATTTCAAGAGTTTTATATGTTATTTTATTTTCTAAAATCCATAACTTTTCTAAATACTTTCTTTTTATTTGTTCCAATTACAAAATAAATTATTTACTTCATATAGTAATTTATAAAGCTATTTTATTTACTTAACAACTATTTTAATCATGACATGGACATAAATTAAAAAATGAATTCCTAGTGATCTACAATTGTAAACTCAGAGGCAAGATGAGAAATGTGGAAAAAATATTTATAAACAAAATTAAAGAGTTTAGAAGGGTTACAATCTTTGTCTCATTGTTGTCTCATCATTGTCTCACTCTATCTCATTCATGTCGCATCGTTCTCATCTCTATCTCTTTTTTATCCTTGTCTTATCATTGAATCTTGGTAGTTGGTGTTGTCAAAAAATACGTCATCACTCTTATCAATTGTGTTCAACCAACTAAACTACAACCCTTTAGTACAAAAGACATGTTGAATTTTTTTTAATCTTACGTTAGATACTTTTTAGATAATTATACTTAAGACATTTATAGTAGTGTCAAAGTTTTATAAAACAAAGTATTTTAAGAGTTTTATATGTTATTTTATTTTCTAAAATACATAACTTTTCTAATTACCTTTTTTTATTTGTTTCCATTACAAAATATACTACTATATATATCTTAAATATTAATCTATATAATATACTCCCAGATATATCATTTTAGTTAAAGTAGAAACTTAACAATTTTGATAATGTTTTGGATAAGGATAAGAAAGTGGTGGTGAATTTTTTTAAATAAATATTTCTAATATGTCTCTTGTTTTTTGTTTTTTTAAAATAAATATATATTATTAACTCTCTTTTGTTTTTTATAAGGATAAGACTATGGTTGTGGATTTTTTAAAATAATTATTGTGTTGCTTTTTTATTTTTTTAAATAAATAAATATTGTTAAATGTCAGTTGCTTTTTGTTTTTCTTTCACCGATTGTGCTAGCCTCCTATAAGCACCGTGTCATTGTAGTTTATGCCTCTCGGTGTAATAATTATTTATTGCATATATTAATTTATAAAGGTGTTTAGTTTTAAAGAGTTATTTTATTTTACTCAACAACTAGTTTAATTATGAGATGGATATTTATATAAAAACAAAAAAATGTTACTTTATTTTAATTTTTCTACAACTATTTTAATAATGACATGGACACATAAAAAAAGAATTATTTTAATTCACCTATATTTTTATTTGAACAATTATTTTTAGTAATACACTTGTTTTACATTTTTACTAGCTTTTAATATATATTTTTAAATTTTAATGTCTTTATGTTTATAAATAAATGTTTGCTCTAATAGTTTTTCTTTCAATTTTCTTTCATTTTCACATGCTTCTCCCCCATATTATCACATTTTGACATAATTAAATTGAGTTCGTCTATTATATGTTTACAAGAAAAGAATTCAAAACTTAAATTTTTATTATTTCAAATGCCTTTTTAGGCTAGTTGTTTCACACTTATATTTTATATATTGTTTAGGAGTTAATTTGTATCAATTGTTTGTATTTCATATTTATCTATCAAGCTATTTTTAGTTCTAAAGGAATAGAGACTCTTATCTATTTAACAATGATATTATTTCTAGGTAGCTTTTTATTATTTTTTATTTATCTCTATGATCTTTCAAATTTATGTTCACATAAAAATAAAAATTGCTCTATAATTCTACCATGTCCATAACTTATTCAGTTATTGGGGAAGTGTTCCTTGCACCATGATCATAATTATACCTAACAACCCACTTTAGCAGTTTCCATCTCTAACAAAGCATGCAAGGGAGCCTCTCTCATAGTTACAATCACTTATCCTTCACTCATCAAATGGGTTGGATCTTTCCTATATGTGGGAAGATTGTTGTTAGTCACTTGGGATGTGTATCTCTAGCTCACAATGGCTTGGACATGCAAGTGATTGTGCCTCCACTAGCAATGTGGGGGTACTTGTTCCCTTGATTATGCAAGATTTTTAGTATGGTTGGGTGACATCAAATATTTCCTTAGAGGAGATCTCATTATTAGATAATCATATTTCCTTATATTATACACCATTAATTCTCCCTCTGACACAACAAATTTTACATAACATAAATGTTGTTGGATATTAGTGGTACTACAAATAAAATTATACTACTATATATGTCATTTTCCTATGCCAAGGAGGACTTTGTGATATCACATTAGAGATTGCAACATTCAATGAAAGAAAACAAGAAGGATTTTTGATACCACATTATTGATGCATCATTTTATTCTTTTGTTTTTAGTTAAGTACATTATTACATATTATGAACATAATATAGGATGTAATTCCTTAAGAATGTATAGACTTAGGTAAGATATAATTGCATCATGTGACCTGTATTTTTCTTATTTAGTGGGGATATTATGTACATGCAACTCCATCTTCTATTATGTCATGTTCCTTTTTTCAGAAAGACCATTATAGAATTGCATCCAAGAAACATGTTGAATTTCATCATAGAAGGGCCAATTGGCATGCGATCAAGGACATAAGATCAACCAAGATCCATATATAATCTATCCAAATTTCATAATGCAAGGATCAAGATCTGGCCAATTATCACCAACGAAAGATCGCTAATCTAGGATCTCTATACCAAAGTAGAATCACTCCTAAGAATTCTTCTACACTCCTCTATAGGAGCACATTTTGGCTTGTGGTTCAAAATATAGTATCCAAGATGACACCTGCACATCATATCCAAATCTCAAGGGAAATGGATCAAGTAACAAAAATATATTGTGATCAAAAGATGATTGAGTCAGGAAAATAACACCTACTTCAGTAGGTATAATGGATAAGACACCTCCAGATCATGTGGCCTCAATTGTAAAGTTTAAGGAAGAATGGGCCAGGGAAGCATGTGGATAGGTCTGTAGGGTGACACACTAATTCTAGAAAAAACTACTTTGGCCATAATGCCAACCTAGTGTAGCATGTGAAATTCAAATTTTGGGCTTTGGTGTCATTTTGGTGCAAGGTTAACCTATTCCTTAAGGGAAATTGTTAACATATAAATATAGGGATTCAATTAATGTAATAGGTACATCAAATTATTGTCATTTTCTATATTGTAGAATACATGTTTTTGAAACCCTTTTGTGGATGAAAACCCATAGGAGTCTATGGTCATTGGATGAAAACCCAATGATCACTAGTATAAGAGGATGAAACCCCTTTGGCTCTTGAGGTAATTCTCATTCAAGGATTGCATTTGAGGTTCGAGGACTCTATAAGGAAGTTAATAATACTGTTATTGATATGTGGTAACCTAGTACATCATTCCAAATCATTGTGTGAGTTGTATTTTATATATCAATTTTATCAATATATTAGAGTATTATTTTTGTGTTCATATGCCGATGTGTATTGATATTTACAATCTACAAATTAGAATTCTGTTAAAATTATATGTTAGGGACATTATAGTGGTATCAAAGGATGATTTTTTCAATCTGTAGGGTTTTCTAATGATTAATGTTTCCAAGTTAAAGGGATATTAGGCTCTGGAGGTGAGAATTGAAGAAACTAGGTCAAGAAGAAACCATGGATGATTAAGAAAAAGAATCCAAAGCAAGATTTGAGGAAATGATACAAGGGAAAAATCATCTTTCCAACATGTTTGGCTAGATGTTTTAGTGGATGCAAACTAATGCTATGAAGGAGAATGATATTATTAATGGAGCTAACACTACTAGTGAAACCAATAGTGGAAAGGGGAAGGAGAAAATGGTTTCTACATAAAGCTTTGGAATTGACTTCAATAATATGCCTCAATCCTAAATTCATTTAGAGATTAGAAGAAGCTCCAAGGGAAGAAACTGCCCTCCAAGATGACATATCAAGAGCTTATGAAGAGTATAGGGCTTTGGATCCTCATATCAAGGAGACCTTATCTTTGAGAGATTTCATGGAAATCAACTTTTGGTGACAAGTACATACTCTCTGATATCTCTCAAATCTTCCTGTAAAGTGTTGTTATAATCTGTTTATCTTCAGGAATATGCATTTTACATATTCTAAGGTCATATATTTCAATTAGCTTCATCATTTAAAATTACTTCTAGATCATTTGTAATCATCCTATGTCCCTAAAGAATCACCAACATAGGTCTGATTGACTCACCATTGCGTTGAAAGTTAATCTCTTGGCTTTTTGGTTGGTATTCTAATGAAATTTGGGAAAGGCCTCTTGAGTCCTAGGTTATTTTCATTTAGGATTTAGGACCCCTCCTTTTCCAATCATTGTAGATCTAAATTCTTGAATTACATGAAATGTTTAATACAGTAGTCCAAACACAAATTTATTTCCACCAAAGGAACTTGATGTCATGCACCACCATAAGAACCTTAAGTGAGTCCTATACTCACTCCATAGGCAAGATTTGAATTTTGCATGCTACTAGTCATTACCGCACACACCTTGAACTTCAAATAGGAATAGAGAACCTTATGACACTTCAAACTTCTTACACACTGAACATATCCTCCAGAAACATGATAAACTAATAAAACAAGTGTAGGCATACTCTCCTTCCAAAATGTGGAGAAAACATGCATTTTTGAAAGAAATGTCAACCATATTTAGAAATCTCTCTACCAAAAAGATATCCTTGAACTGACTTCCAAACCACCACACTCATGTTGGCTACATACTTGGTATGGTATAAAAAATACACCAAATATCTGAAGGAAGTCATGTCTCAATAGTACTTAATGTATGTTACTTGATATTGATAAGACAACTTCTTCAACATTATTGCTTCCAGATACATCAGACTTAAGTCAAGGGAATATAATGATAATTCAAGTATTATACTTCTAGTACTACTACAATCTCTTTCATATTTTGGAAACCTTGACACCCTTTGATAACAACTATTAGCAACCTTTGTTCAATGATTACTTCTTGATTCCTGAAAGCAGTGAGCTAGTAGGCAAATAAGAAGACATTTGGAGAAAGTGAAAAAGTAGAATTGCAATCATCAAAAGATATTGACCTTAATTGTTAGGTTTAGATAGTGGAAGGATTATCATTTTTTAATAATTCTTGAGTGTGTACTTAGATCAAGGAGTCGTAGCTTCATTAGGAGTGACCCTAAAACTGTAATCATGGATTTGTAGCTGCCTTGGGTTGTAGCCCTAAAAAAAAGTTATAAATGTTGTTTATCTTGTGAGGTTGGATTAGGACATAACTCCTAACAACTTTTCTCATTGTGGTTTTCACCCTATGGGGTTTTCCACGTACATATGGTTTTGTGTTGTGCATTGTCTTCATCTTTTGTGTTCTTGTTGATGCAATATATTTTAAAGTATCTTCTTGTTCTAGAAAGTTTAAGATTTGATAGAATATTGATCACCCCCCTCTTAGTATTTTAGTTTGTTCAACAATTGGTATCAGAGCCATGGTCGTGGGTTTGAATCCCCTCGAGTGACACTGAGGGGGGATTGTTGGTCTAATCACCAGCGTCTCCCTTTGGATTCATGACATGGACTAACTGCCTCTCGTGGATCCATTGATCCCTAGCATTTGTATCGGATGTTAACAGGTCGATCTTTTGACGTAACATAAAACATGTTCCAACAAGGGAGGCTTGTCACATGATGGAAAATTTAGATTGTGATCCATGTAAACAATTCCAATGGATAGGATTAAATGGATGATAATTTAGGGATAAAGTGAACAATAATGGAGGAAAAGGTAATGGGAATTCATTATCCTAAATTAACTAATTAATTGAGAATTAATTAATTAATTTAGTTAGAGGATCTGGGGATAAGGCTAGACTTAATTAAATAAATATGAAATTTATTTAATTAAAGTGGGGGATGATAAGGCTAATGGATAAATTAAATAAATATTATTTATTTAACTAATGACTTAGGATAGGCTAAAAATAGGTGTGGTTGGGTAAGGTCATATTTTAGGTGTGTACATCACCCTTCCTAATTATTAATAAAGGCCAAAACAAATTCATCATATGAAAAATAATTTTTGATATATAATAAACCTCTTCTTAGCAATAACCTCCTTTATTTTAAAATGGAGATTAGAAAACATCCAACATTACCATTCAAAACAAAGCAAACCTATATTAGAAACAACATTCATAGCTTCATTACCCTATCTATAGATATGTCTAATTTGAAAATGAATAAAAATATGCATGATTGACCTACACTCCTCAACCATATTTCTAATCTTTTAAGGGGTAGAATGATTATTCAAGAGTAAAGAAATAATAATTTTAGAGTCCCCTTCAATGTCCACTTTCTGAAACCCTAACCTCTTCAACATTTTAACCCCCCACTAGACTATGATAGCCTCAACTTTATTGTTATATTTCTCTCCTGTACTGTTGGAATATCCTTCAATCATCCATCCCTTTTCATCTCTTATCACCCCCCAACAACAGTAGCACCAAGGTTACCCTTGGAGCAGCAATCAAAATTAAGTTTATCCCAACCTATACTAGGGGTCTTCCACTTCACACTATTTCTTAAGACCTTAGCACAATTAACCTTAGTAAGATCCTGAGTAACACCCCTATTTTTCTTCACCCTTAATTCAATATAAGAAGGAATTATTTTAACATTTCCAAATTCCAATACATTAATATTCTCTTGCAAAAAAAATTATACTTGGGTTAAAGCATAATAGTGGTTTACAATTATAAGGAGGAAGGAATTCTCTTTATTTTTGGTTTTCACTATATCAAGGGGTTCGATCGAACTTAGGGGTTCGGCCGAACCCTCTTAGATGTTCGAACGAACATGTAAATTCGTTCGAACCCCCTATTCGACAAAACCCATCAACGACCATAGGGAAAAATCATATTTTATTGGGTTCGATCAAATGGGGGTTCGATCGAATCCCCTGGATTAGGGCATATAAAATAAAAAATTTGTCATTGTCCCACGCACTACTCATAGTGACCTTTTCTGTTGCGGCAAACGTGAATGGCGGGAAAATGAGAACAACGAAGGACAACGAACCCAGGGGAAAAGCGTGCACCGGCTTGAAATCCAATTTCATCAACCTTGACCTCCATAGTGAGCACTAGGTTGGTGAACTTGAAATTGTGTTTCAAACTGAATTTATTTTGAAAAAAAATTAAACCGTAAATGGAAAATCTGAAATGTGAAATGGTTGAAATTTATAGTAGATTTGAAATTGAAATTGCATTTTCTTGAAAGTTTCTAAATCCTTTTCAATGAACTTAATTTCTATTATGCTTTGATGAATGTTCATACCATGTTTCAAAGCTCCAATTTTGGCATAGGCAGCAGTTGGTAATTCCATTTGCTTGAAAGATTTTGCATACCCATTTTAAAAAAAATTCAAACAATTAACATGCTTTATCTATGCTTCCACATTTTGCATACATTTCTACCAGGCACCTGCCAATTGCATTTGCTTGAATGTTTCTAAAGCCTTACTTGTTAACAGATTTTTTTGAGGCCTTATATCAAACAGTTCACGTGCCTTCCATATTTTGCATACATGTCTACCAGGGCACTTGCAATTGCAACTACAACATCTGGTAAAATTCCCCCTTGATGATTTGATTGATTTCCATACCCTGTCCAAAGCTCCCATTTTGTCACAAGCAGAGGGAAGGTTGTGGAATTTGGCTTTACAACTGCCAATTCATTTACTTGAAAGTTTCTAAAGACTTTTCAACAAATCCATTTGCAAGGATAACATGATATTTTTTAAGTACAAGCTTAAGTTTAAATCTTGCAATAAAACTAAATTAAAATCAAAATTATATGTTTGAGGCAATGCATATAAGACACCCAAACAAAATAGTACAAAAGAAAGAGAAAAAATGTAAAGAATGCACTTGTAACCTATACTTGAGAGCATTAAAATTTTGAAATTAAACATAAAAAATAATAGGATTTATAAATTAAATACATGTCAAGGCTAAATTATATAATATCAAAAAAGACTATTTTAAAGTTTAAATTTATATTTTAATTTTAGGGTAAATACTTCTAGTTGAATTTATGAATTAGAAATAGAAATTTTGAAAGGGCCCCACCCTTTTACAAAGACCAATAAAGAGACAAAAAAGAGACAACAAAGGATCAATCATATTGGCATGGAACAACAACAAGAAAAATATAGTTGTAAGTTAGAAAAATAACATCCAATTAGAAATACTCCACCAATAGTGGCAATGTATATCTAATAAAGAGGGTCGTTTTCCCAAAAATATTAGTAGATCTATCATTTCACAACAACTTGAATCCAAAATTCTTCAAGGAACTATATCTTATTTTAAACCTTATCCTTTTCCATGAATGAACCTAGTTCCTTTCTAATGGAGTTTCCAAACTTGAGACCAAAGGGAATAAAGGGTTCCTATAATCTTCTGAACTTGAACCTTAGATTCATATTTTAAAATTATTAGAAGGAATACGAAGAGGTGAATGTTTCAATTCAAGAGAATGATAGAGGCAAAGAACTCCAACTAATCCATCTCTAACACATGATTCTTGTCTCTACCAATCTCCTCTAAATTTCTCTTGAAAAGACATTCTAAATTAGTCATGTCTGCAAGAGTACCAACCACCCCTCGCTTGATTATGCCCAAAGCGAGCTTCAACCAAATCCTAAGGTAAACAAGGCTCCATCTCATCCTTATGCATTTTGTTCAACCTTTCCTTCCTCTAAAATTCCTACACCTATAAAATACATAGCTAGACACATGACAATCCAGTGAAAACACAAGAAAATCCTATAGCATGGCATTTTGAACCCAAATAACCAAATTAAAAAAAAAATTAATCTATAAATATAAATAGTTTGATGGTAGAAACGTTATACATATAAAAATATGATAAATGTGTGATTATTTTTCTTTCCAATCTATAAATTTTTGATGTGCTTGGCTATATAATTGAGATGATTCACTCATAATATAATGATAAAAATTTAGTATGTATCAAAGAAATATTTCCGAGACATCAAGCTACCATTGCACATAACTCTCATGGAAATAAGAATATTATTTTATTTTAACTAAAGAAATTGTGTGTACTCTATCTTGAATTACTAATTAATTTTGAATTATATACTTATAATTTAAAATAAAAGCATCTTTTTTAACATGGAATAGATAAGTTAATTAATGAAATAAAATATGTTTTTATATTAAGAAAATTTACAAATATATGGAACTCATACATTGAGAAATTGATTAAGACAACTTTGTATGAGAATTGAGATGAGAATAATTTATATATGTTCTTTCAATAATTAACATTAGAAAGTAATACTTGGCTCATATTCTATAATCACACTAGAAACCAACAATGGAAGATTGAGAGTCTCAACTAAGAATTCCACCTTATAGATAACATTCATACTAGAAGCCAACAACTAAAGACCAAATTTCATAAATAAAGTTCATGTGTTATATTTCATGCCTTTGAGGGGTCCACAAGTACCATGAGCCTTCTGAAATCCTTCTCCATCTAAATGCATCCATTCCAAGACCATTGGGAGGTGGGTAGATCCCAAGTTCCTTAATTTCTTGTAGGAATTTAATCAAGAGTAGGACATTGTGACTTTGGCATGAAAATTTAAATCTAAATGCACATCCAAAAAATACAAATTCATAACTAGATTTAATTCAAAAAGTGGGCCATCTATGGCCTTCTATAAAATTCTATAACTAATTTTAAACACTCAAACAAATACATATATATGAATATATACTTCATTTATAAATTCTTGGAATATATCAATCCATCACAATTAAATTCTTAGACATCATGCATAATATTTTTTATGTATTCACAAAGCCATCTAGGATCTTATAAGACTTGAGTAGGTGAATACCAATATGCATATCTAATGGTGGGATAAATGGAGGAGGATTAGGAGTAAGTTCATATATATATATATGTGTGTGTGTGTGTGTGTGTGTGTGTATTACTTATTTTGCAATCCAATATATTGGTTGGAGAGGTTGCATTTGAATAGGATTGAAGATAAGGTCTATTAAAATATGACTCACCATCTTCTCTATTGTTAGGATTTTGGAGTTTAACAAAATATCCTTTGTCGATCTCAACCAATCTTTGCTTCAACTTCCAAATCATCCACACAATCCTCCCTGAAATATTCAATATGTGAAACATAATTATGAGGAAGATACAAATAATCCTTGACATAGCTTTTTGTATCAAAGGATAATATGGTTCTATAATTTTAAACTATTTCCAATTTTGAAATCTAAATACAATCAATAATCTATTTAATCGAACAATAATCATAATTTTAAGGAAAACATAAATTACTTGAATCTTTTTAAGGTGTCTCATTAGATTCTACTTACTCTATAACTTAAATTTTAAAAACAACATTAAAATCCACAAAACAAATTTCAAAGACATAATAAATTATTACAATATTATTTAAGATTCTAATTGTAATGAACATGTTATAGTAATAAATATTCAAATTTTAAATCTATGAAAATATATAACCAAATGATCCTTAGTTTTCATATATCATTTGTGATGAGAATGTTGAATATTATAATTTTTTAGGCCAATCTTTAGGCACTAATTCACCATTGTTAAAATGATCCTTAGTTTATTCATTTTTTTTCATGATTATAAATTTTTACAATTTCTATTAAACCAAACTCAAAATAATGGTATAGATTAAGATTCTTGTCTTTATCCTACATTTGGGTCATGTTTGATTCTACATTTATTATCATAATTAGGAGTTGTATAAATTGTTATTATATATTTTTTAACATTTATAAAATGTATGGTTGGATTAGTGAGATATTTATAACAAGTATGCAATATGAAGTCAAACTTTATTAGATTTGATTCTTAATAAATTAGTTTTAACAATTCAATTTATAACTTTATGTAATCTATAAGTTTAAATAGTTTGATGATATCTAAACTTTATACATATAAAAATATGATAAATGTGTGATTATTTTGCTTTCCAATCTATAATTTATGTTCTTGGCTATATAATTGAGATGATTCACTCATAATGTAATGATAAAATTCATCCTCATACATGGAGGATTTTATATTATCTTCCATTAAATTCATCCTCTTTATGAGATTCTTATGGAATATTGATATTCTAGTGTGAATTCTTAATTTTAGACATATCTTAACTAGATAAATTTAGGTTCAATGGAGGCAATAGAACTTTTTTTTCACTTACATAATCCTATTTTGAAGTTCATTTATATTAAAAACTATTAAATTAGATATTTTTATGGGCCCAATTATTTTCAAATAATTTTATAATAATCTTTGTTTTCTTATTCTTTCTTTCATTGTTTCATTTAAAATTGGAACCATTTAAGGATGCTATGTTTTTGATATAAAAAGAAGCAAAAACAAGGGTGTTGTCCCATCAATACAAGGCACCAAATTCCATCCAGAGTAAGCACATTAACAACACAGAGAACCAATTCATCACCCATAATAAGTCATATCAAAAACCAAAAAGCAACAGTAAACATAGGATAAACAGAGTCCATCATGCAAGCATGATACAGAGCAGACAAGTCCAAAGACCCCCAGGGGTCAAACCAGTTAACCAGCATTAACATACAAAAAGTCATAGAGAAATTGACAAAAAAAAAAAGACCCAAAGGCCTAATTCTTTTCCTCCCTGCAAGGTTTATCTTGAATAGCAGTCGCCTAATCCGCCGTGAGGAACTCAAGCAACTCCTGAAAACCAACATCTTCTTTTCCATCGTCTGCAGACTTTTCCTTCTATAGCAAGCATAGACTGGTAGCCGACCTATGCACAACCTTCAGGGAAAAGTGAGACACCTCCTGAACCTTTTTTTCTAGCCTCTCCATTCTACCTTGTAGCTTGCCAACTTCTTCCCAAGCCTGCTCTTTTTCATTGTGATCTTCCTGCAAGGAGGCTTTTCCCTCATCCGTATTAGAGGCCCGAGGATTAATTTCCATCACATTGGCACTGGTAGGGCCCTTCTTCAAGCTTTCAGACACATGGGACGCGCTACTCACTGAGACAAACTGATCTTCCCCACCTGTCACCTTTTTCTCTTGGCTTTCACTATCACACCCATTTTCATTATCTAAATCTGAAACCTCCTTAAGACTTCCCACCTTGTCCTACTTAAGGACCATTCTATGAGATCTATGGGGGGTGTTAGCTTCATCAGTGATCTCGATGTCAGAATAGATTTGATGGAGGGAAAATTTAGTTTTCTTAGAGGCTTTAGCCTTAGGTCGTGGGGTAGGGGCAAGACACTTTTTTTCCTTACTCGTATCCCCCGAACCCTTGGCAGGGGACTTGCCATGGGGAAGGGCTTTCAAGGTAGGATTTTTTAGGAATTTTTCTTACTCAAGCCCGACGTATCCAAAATGTTAGCAGAGGGGGGACTAGAGGAAACTGAGGTTTCATCAAGAGTAGGGAGAGACGGGACTTCTTGCACAATGATAGGGCGAGCAGGGCAAAGGCCATATGAAAATGATAAAGCCTAGACATAAGGCCTTGGTGCAGGATAGTATAATTCTTTGCAAAAATTGAGGCTTCATTAAACTCCGCCACAATGCTATCAAGAGCATGAAACAAGAAAAAAGGAATGGAGATATGATGGTGATTCCTAAGGTGGTTGAGGAAATTAAAGTGGTAATAATAGTAGACCCCATACCTTCCTTCCAGTGTGAAGTACTTCATGATCACCATACAAACTCTATCCCACAGCTTCGACAGCGCCTCATGGTCAAAGCCACCCCGCAACTTGACAAGTTTCTCCACGCTCGAAAGAACTGGTTCAGACTAATCTGGTTCAGAACCTTCGTAGTTTTATTCCATGTTTGACCACTATTTAGAAGCCCCGTAACTCTAGCAATAACCTCCTCAGAGACTTCAAAGTAAATTCCACCAATGGTAACCCTACCATCATTCTAAGAGGTGAAAAACTTATTAGAAAAGCTCTCATCATGACCAGTCATGGCCTCCATATACTGGGAAATTCTGCCCTCTTTGTAAATGTGACAAACAGTGGCATCCGCCTTCCACTTTTCACACCTGTCCGGCTCCACACACACTTTGTCCCCACCCATAGAGCCCACACCAAATTCTCCAACCACCATAATATGAAAACTAGGGCACAGGAGTTGGTAATCAATTCCAGAAGCATCGAAAGGGATTATAGTTGTCTTCCAATTCTTTTTAAATTGTTCAACCCTCTCATGGTCTAAATAATTTTACATTCAACAACCATTTCCATTTCTAAATTACATTATATACCCAACCTCTTCCCCTATTTAACACACTGATAAACCTTGTTACTAATCTCATTCAAAGAGGTGGAACAACCAATCTTAGAGGGATCCTCATCCATAGGAGAGAGAAGTGAGCCATCAATCTAAGCTCTAGAAGTATTCTAAAAATAGTAGAACTAGAAGCTAGAATCCTAACAATGATAGCCAAGTTGGATAATACACAAGTTTTCCTTTTCAAGGGATTGGGGAACACTTATTGGATGATTATTATTTCCCCTTCACCACATTTTGATTAGGATTAAGAAATGAAATAATAAAATTCTCAAATTGGTATAAGAAAAAAATAAGCCCTTAGTGGAGGGGAGCTCATTTTTTTATCATGTGCAACTCTAATAATATATTTCTTAAATTACATGAGTAAATGAAAAGGGAAGCTAACAAGTCACATGCATCTAAGATTATTAATACGATAAAATTTAAAGGATAAACAACATTTATAGTTTCTTTCTGGGATGAAATAAATAATCTTGAGTAGAAACATTTATATACTTGTGAGGAAATCATCTATATTTTCCTTCCTCTTGTATTTACTTTCTTTATGAGACTTCAAGCCCTTCATGGATAAACCACTTGTAGTAGCTCAATACCTTCCTCAATGGATTTAGAGGTTAACCTTCTTACTTTTTAACCAAAATTTTAATAACATTCAATTTTGTGTAATTTATGTCCACTATTATCATTTTAATTCAAAATAATGTAAGACATTTATATATTTATTTAAAAATTAAAAAATCTTAAAATAATAGTTTTAAATTAATTGAAAACATGGTTGGACCCCCCTAATTTTGTGGAACTATTTCTTAAAAGCTATTTTAGCTGAATTTTATATAATAGGAAAAGGAAGCCACATATGGCATTAAAACCTTCCTTGATGGTCTTTAAGTTAGGAAATTTTTAATTTCATTCATAGGTCTTGAGGTATTTTAAACAAAAGTTCTGTTTGGAAAAAGGTATTTGGTACAAACTCCCAAAAAAATTAATGTTATATGTTTATGCTATTAACACATGAAAATTTTGGCCATAAAATAGCCATTTCATCCCCATATTTTAATACAAATGAGATATTGAGGCTTTATGTCACTTATAATAGATTTACAATTAGTTGATATAGTTGCATTTAGATCAATCGATATATCCTAATTTCTATCAAATGATAGGGTGTCAATTTCAATAATTACACAATTCAAAGAACCTACAATTTTTCATTTGCTAGTAGAGGGAACTATTTTATTATGCCATTAAAATAAAATATAGGTCCTCAATACTTTTCATCTTTATTTTCCATCATTACATTGAACCTTATAAGGGACATCTTCATCTGTCTCATTTTCTTCTCTTATTTGTGCCTTCAATAATGACTAGATTGATTTTACATGACCACCAATGTTAAGTAATGATGCTTTGTGTGCAATCTAGTAATTTAAATTTTAGAACTATTTTAGATTATGTTTTAAATTTAAATATTAGAATTGTTTTAGATTATTTTTTGTGTGCAATCTAGTAATTTGAATGTTTTGAAATTATTAAAAACTATGATAGATGTTCAATGTTTGTTTGTTAATGGTATGAAAATGTTATCGATGAGTAGATGAATTATTACAATTGTTTTAGATTTGTATTCCCTTTATCTAGATATATTATTTACCAAGGTATCATTGCTCTTTTAGGTGTACATACATATCTATAACATGGAAAATGCAGATCATGTTCCACCTCCAAATTCTTTGTTTGCAAATACCACTAATGATCTTAAAAAATTTAGAGACTCATTAGCATAGGGTGCAAACCTAGGGATATATTTTGAACCATGCATGTCAATATTACATAGTTTAGAAAAACTAAGAGATGAACTTAAGAGGACTAGTGCATTTTCCCCAGATAGAGTAGCTGTTATTATTTCCCGCATGTGGGAAGAAGTACATGGTGATGTTCCCCTTAAACAAATACAGGATAGTGTGACCAAAGAAATGATAAAAAAACACTTGTTTTAATTTTTCCCAAAATGTACGTAAGGTTAGGGGACACCAGGTCACTAGATGTGTCGATCGTGCTATGGCTGAATTGATCTACCCACGATTTCTCATAGCATATGCTCAATACCCAAACAATGACCAGATTCCATTATATTTTGTTCAGCAGTGGTATGCTGAGGTCCATTTGGGCCTCAAAGTTAACTACCTAGACATTCCACCATATGTTGGTCAGGGGCATGGCAGGATTGCTGATAGGCCCACCTATTGTCGAGCAGATAGACTAGCCCCAGTGTTTAGGGAATTGGTTGGCGACATGTCTCCTTCTTGTTGGTTCTTAGTTGTGTTCCGTTTGGTTTGTCCTTGATGAAAAAATTCAACTTTGGGTATCTATCGGCATGACATTCAAGTGGTCTTGGCGACAAAGGAAAGGTCTATCAGCATAAGTATTTCTCACCGCTGAGAGGTCTTACCGAACGAGTCGGGTTTCACCGACTATTACATAAGGAGGTTCATCAACATAAGTGATCCTTCATCGGCATTGTGTCTTGGCGAGTTTAACTTGTTACATCGATCGACTAGCACATTAAAGATTCACTTCAGCCAGACATGTTACTTTCGGTGTGAAGTCATAGCAATTGCACTTTGTCACACCGATTGGTGGCAGGAAGATACATCGGTAAGAGTTAGGGTTTTCGGCATGAGGTCTCGGCGAGTGACCTTCAGTCTCGCCGACATTACATATGGAGTTCCACAGGTAGCTTTCGGCAAGACTTCTCCATGGTTTCAACAACAGGGGGTGATCCCTATCAGCAAGAGTTATACCGTCGGTATGAGGTCACAGGGAGATTGATAAGTCTCACCGACTGGAGGTTGAATGGGAACACATCGGCAAGAGTGGCGGCATCGATATAATGTCATAGTGAACCCTGTGGGTCCAACCGATGGAATACATATGGACCTTATTGGCATAGGCATTGATTTGTCTCGGCGAACACTAATGATCACATGAGCTTTCGGTAAGACACAGGATGCTCTACGAGAAGTCACCCCAACTATGCTTTGTCTTAGCGAAGGAGAATGAAGGTTACATTTTGGAGAGAGAACTATTGTGTCTCACCGACCGTCATAAGAAAGAAATTTTCGGTGAGAAAATTTTTCATCGAAGTGAGGTCATGGCGAGGTTGTTGTGTCTTACCGACTGCTGAATAATGAAATACATTTTGGTAAGACTCATGAGTTTCGATGTAGAGTCTCAGCGAACCCATCAAGTCTTGCCGACAAAGTCTAATGAAGGACTTTCGGCGAGAGGTTGCTAATGTCTCAGCGACTCAAAATGGATAAGGTTTAAGTCTTTCGGTGAAACACAATGAAATCTACAAAATGTCTCCCCGATTATGCATTGTCTCAGTGACACCAAAAGAAAGGATGACTTGCGGTAAAACAAAGCATCATCTACAAAACGTCTCGCCGACAGCAGAATGTCATAGCGACACATAAGAGATAAAAGGAGACTTTCAGTGAAACATAGTGTGATCTGCATAGGGTCTTTCCGATATCAAAAGGTTATAGCGACAGTGAATGAATCGAAAAGGGGATCTCAGTGAGAAACTTTCTTATGTCTTAGGGATTGGAAAGAACATAACATATGAGCTCTCGGCATGAAATAATGTATTCGTTATGTCTTCTCCCCGACTCTAAGGGTCTTGGTGAAAGTAATAACTAAGAGGAATGTCTGGCGATTTAATTGCCTTCAGAAGAACTATCTGGATGTCTCAGTGAATGGTAACGATGACTCAAACATTGTGGCCGACATCATTGATTGGCATCGAATCTCAGAACCATTACATGGCAGTATATTCTTTGAGTTTCCTTTTTGAGCAGTTGGGTTTTTGAAATAATGGATGATTTGCAGCTCTATGGATAAGCATTACTCTTGATTTTTACCATTATCTATAGACTGTCATTATTCAGCTTCATATTCAAATTAGCAAGAGAGTTTCAGAATCTTGTGAAAAATGCTTTTTGAAGATTTTTTCATAACAGACATACTTGAAATGTATATATAAACTAGTGTTGAAAACAGTGTAAGAGTCTAGTTGTAACTCTGGAATATTGTTCTTTGGCTGTATCAAAAATGTATGGAAATACTCTGTATTAAAAATCTGAAAAACAGAGAGTTACGAGCTTAACTAAAATGAGACAGATCCTCTGAGACATAATTATTGTTCAAAAATATAATTTGAGGGGTTGGTGCTCCTTAAGATAGATATCTCTAAATGAGGGGTTGATGCTCCTTGAGTGGGTGCTCAAAAAAAAATCAACCTATAAGGCATTGTGAACAGTTGTTTAAAAAGATTGAGCCTAGAAGGCATTTCGGGAGTGGTTTTTATACCCCAGGAGGGTTTTCCACTCAGTAAAATCTTGAGTCTCCTTGTTCTTATGAGTTCTCTCTGCTTTACTGTGTTGTTGTTATTTCAATTCACTGTTTGGTTATTATTTTTGTCAATTCTATTTATGAATGATTACATTCAACTCATGAATGCATTAATTAGAGTATATTGAGATCAAATCTGAGTTATGGTTTTTGAATTTTTGAAAATTGGTCAAATCTGTTAAGACATTGAGTCACCCCCCCCTCTTAGTGTCATTTTAACTCCAACAATTGGTATCAGAGCATAGTGTCCTCTGATAGGTTTTAATCACCTTGGATTGATCTTGGTCTTGGAGTTTGTTTTTAATGGCACATTCCCAAGACGGTGCCTTTGTAACCAGAGCTCCGTTATTTGATGGAATAGATTATGTGTTTTGGAAAATTAGAATGGAAGCTTTTCTTGTTTCTTTTGATGTTGATGTTTGGTGCATTGTTTTAAATGATTACAATGTACTAGACTCTATTCCCACTGATGCTGCTGAAAAAAAGAGGTATGAAACAAATGCCAGAGCTAAGCATGCCATCTTGTGTGGGTTAACTAAAGATGTGTTCATTAAAGTCATGCATTGAAAATCTGCTCATGGAATCTGGGAAAAACTTAAAACTATATATCAGGGGAATGAGAAAGTCAAACTGTCAAAAATCATTACACTCAAACATTAGTTTGAGGAGTTGAAAATGAAGGATGATGAAAAAGTGGCTGAATATTTCCTAAGAGTTGATGAAGTTGTCAATGCAATGAAAGGTTTAGGTCAAGAGGTTAATGAATTTGATGTGGTCACAAAGGTTGTTAGAACCTTACCATCCAAATTTGAATCTAAGGTTTCAGCCCTAGAAGAAAAGAAACACTTTGATAAGCTTACCTTAGACAGCCTGCAAGGAATACTTACTGCCTATGAAATGAGAACTAGCAAAAACAATTCAACAGGAAAAGAAACTGCCTTTAACACTGAAAAGAAAGAAAAAGTCAAAGTCTGTGAATAAGAGTTGTCTGATTCTAAAGAATCCCATTTTGTTAGAAGATTTAAAAAGGGATCAGGAAAATATAAGGGAAAACTTCCCTTTAAATGTTTTAACTGTGGCAAAATAGGACACTTTGCTGCAAAGTGTCCCTATGATGATCAAATATGTGACAACAAGACAACTAAAAAATAGCCTAAGAAGAAGGCCTTCAAACCTAATCAAAACTTCTATTTCAAAAAGAAGAAAAGTCTATTTAGGAAGGATGAATCTGATATTGAGTCTGAAGATTCATCAGTTGAAGAAGATGAAACTTTGTTCATGGCTTAAATGGAATGCTTTGGGACATTCAATCAAACAGTGCAAAACTGATCTGCAATCTAAAGAACAGAAAAATAAAAAGGTTTGGAAACCTAGGACTGTCAACAACGTTGAGAAAACTATGTTGGTTCAAACTTCTTTTCATTCCAAGAAAAAGGACTTATGGGTCCTAGACAGTGGATGTTCTAACCATATGACTGGTGAAAAGGACAAGTTTATAAATCTTGAAGATTATGTAGGTGGATATGTTAAGTTTGGTGATAACTCTGGTATTCAAATTAAAGGTAGAGATTCACTTCTTCTGAATGAAGACACTCCTATCTATAATGTGTACTATGTGGAAGGTCTTAAGCACAATCTTCTAAGTGTTAGTCAAATCTGTGATAGTGCTTATCATGTTCTTTTCACTTTGCAGGGATGTGAGATTAAGAACGAGCTTTGTAAGGCCATTGCAGCTAGAAGGAGGACAAAAGGAAATGTGTACAATCTTCTCGACACATCAAGCAATGACAATAATCAAGGTATGTGTTTAATAGGCCAAATTGAAGAGAGTTGGTTATGGCATAAAAGATTAGGATAGATAAACTTTGAAAATATGGTTAGAATCAATAAGAATCAGAATGTTAGAGGTTTACCAATCCTTAACAAGCCAAAAAAAATTGTGTGCAAAGAATGTCTAGGTGGTAAACAAACAAAAGTCAGTTTCAAAACAAAAGAACATTCTTCTTCAAAACCTTTACAACTTGTGCATACTGATTTATGTGGACCAACCAGAACAAGTTCTATTAATGGTGAAAAGTACTTCATGTTGTTTGTGGATGATTATACTAGAATGGTTTGGGTCACATTTCTTAAGCACAAATCATAAGCATTTGAAAGGTTTAAAATCTTTCATAAATTGGTTGAGAAGGAATCTGATTTGAAACTTAAATGTCTACGATCTGACAAAGGAGATGAGTTCACTTCTCAAGAGTTTATTGATTACTGTGAAAAACATGGCATTAAAAGACAATATGCTGCAACAAAAACACCTCAACAAAACAAGGTAGTTGAACGTAAGAATAGAACTGTAAAAGAAATGGCTAGAACCATGCTAGATGAAGCTAAGTTGTCTGATATGTATTGGAAAGAAGTTGTTCATATAGCTGTATACATTTTGAATAGAGTGCAGCTTAGGGTGAAATCTAAACACACTCCTTATGAACTTTGGTATGGAAAAACTGCTTCTGTCAAACACTTCAAAATATTTGGAAGTAAGTGTTTTATCAAGAAAGATGATGATAACCTCAAGGGAGCTTTCAATCTAAGAGTGATGAGGGTATCTTTTTGGGATACTCAACTCACAGCAAAGCCTATAAATTCCTTAACAAAAGGATTAATAATATTGTTGAAGTTAATGTAAAATTTGATGAAAGACCACATTTGTATGCTGAATCTTTGCAGGATAATGAGGAAGAAGAACTTGAACTAGAAATAATCTCAGAAGGAGCTGAAACAGCAAAGCCTAATACTGATTCAACAAGCCGTAGAAATGAAACAACAAGTCCTGAAAAGGTTGCATCAAAAGCTCTAGCTAAATATCACCCCAAAGACCATATTATTGGGGATAAAAATGCAGGAGTTCAAACTAGAAGAAAGGCTGCAAAATCTGATGAAAAGGCACAAATAGCTTTCTGTCTAGTTACTTAGTTTGAGCCTAAAATTTTTAATGAAGCTCTCAAAGACTCATGTTGGCTTAATGCTATGCAGGAAGAAATTGATCAAATTGAGAAAAATCAGACTTGGGAGTTAGTCCCAAGACCAAATGACAAGAATGTCATTGGAGGCAAATGGATATACAGAAACAAGCTTGATGAAAATGGTAATGTTATTCACAACAAAGCAAGATTTTTCTGCAAAGGCTATGCTCAACAAGAAGGTATTCATTTTGGTGAAACCTTTGCACCCGTTGCTAGATTAGAATCTATCAGAATATTTTTATTCTATTTATAAAGACTTTACTGTTTATCAAATGGATGTCAAAACTACTTTTTTAAATGGCTATTTAGATGAAGAGGTCTATGTTGAACAGCCTAAAGGATTTATGTGCAAAGATAAGCCTAATCATGTTTACAGATTGAAAAAGGCCCTCTATGGCTTAAAAAAAGCACCTAGAGCTTGGTACTCTAGGCTGGACAGTCTTTTGCTTTCAAATGGTTTTGTTAGAGGAGGTGTAGATAGCAATCTTTATGTTAAAACTTAAGGATCTGATATTTTGGTTGTTGAAATTTACGTTGATGACACTATCTTTGGCTGCAACAATGTTACATTGAGTAAAAAATTCTCTCAGCTAACGGAATCTAAATTTGAAATGTCATTATTAGGAGAATTAAAATTCTTCTTGGGTCTTCAAATCTCTCAACGTGAAAATGGAATATTTCTTTCTCAAACTAAGTATGCTAGAGAGATGCTTAAGAAATTTCAGATGGATGAATGCCATCCAGTTAGCACTCCAATAATTACTGGATGCAAACATACTAAGGTTGATGATTCTCCTGATACAAATCAAACTGATTATAGATCAATGATTGGAAGCCTGTTATATTTAACTGCTTCTAGACCTGACATCATGCAGGCAGTTTGCAGTGTTGCACGGTTTCAGGCATCACCTAAAGAATCCCATGTCACTGCTATTAAAAGTATTTTTAAATATATTCAGGGCACTCTTGATTATGGTCTTTGGTATCCTAGAAGCAATGATTTTTCATTGATTGCATATACTGATGTTGATTGGGCTAGTTGTTTAGATGATAGGAAAAGCACCAGTGGTGCTGCATTCTTTCTTGGTGATTGTTTAGTGGCATGGCATAGCAAGAAACAAGAATATGTTTCTCTCTCTACTGCTGAAGCAGAATACATTGCTGCCACTTCATGTTGTACTCAAGTACTGTGGATGAGTCAGACTCTTTCAGATATGGGTATTGAAGTTCCTAAACCTGTTTCAATTCTCTGTGATAACACAAGTGTGATAAATATCTCCAAAAAATCCTATTATGCATTCTCACACTAAACATATTGTTATCAAGTTTCATTTTCTACGAGAAAAGGTACTAGCTAATGAAGTATGTTTACATTTTGTTGGATCACAAGACTAGGTGGCTGATATTTTTACTAAGCCCTTAGCTAAAGAGTTATTTCAAAGGTTGAGACTTCGATTGGGAGTTATCTCTCAATCTTTATTTCTCTGATTTTACAAGCATTGGATTAGGGGGAGCATGTTATATATTTTGATTCACTTACAGCTCTCCTACAATCCTGGTCGTTGCACTGTTACTCTTTTTTTGCAGCTGTTTCTCATGGTATTTGGTTGGCTTCTTAGTTGTGTTTCTGGCATTGCACATTCTTCTCTTCTATCCTTTGTCATTGAGGAAAAAAGGGGGAGAGTCATGTGTGTTTTTCCATCAAGGACAAAGGGGGAGTTTGTTGGTTCTCAGTTGTGTTCTATTTGGTTTGTCCTTGATGACAAAATTCAACTTTGGGTATCTATCAACATGACATTCAAGTGGTCTTAGTGACAAAGGAAAGGTCTATCGGCATAAGTATTTCTCACCGCTAAGAGGTCTTACCGAATGAGTCAGGTCTCACCGAATATTAAATAAGGAGGTTCATCGGCGTAAGTGATCCTTCATCAGCATTGTGTCTTGGTGAGTTTAACTTGTTACATCGACTGACTGGCACATTAAAGATTCACTTCAGCTAGACATGTTACTTTCAGTGTGAAGTCATAGCGATTGCACTTTGTCACACCGACTGGTGGTGGGAAGAAACATCGGTAAGAGTTAGGGTTTTTGGCATGAGGTCTTGGCAAGTGACCTTCAGTCTCGCCAACATTACACATGGAGTTTCACAGGTAGCTTTCGGCAAGACTTCTCCATGGTTTCAGCAACAGGGGTTGATCCCTATCGGCAAGAGTTATACCGTCAGTATGAGGTCACAACGAGATTGTTATGTCTCACCGACTGGAGGTTGAATGGGAACACATCGGTAAGAGTGGCGGCATCGATATAATGTCATAGCAAACCCTATGGGTCTCATTGATGGACTACATATGGACCTTATCGGCATAGGCATTGATTTGTCTTGACGAACAGGAATGATCACATGAGCTTTCGGTAAGACACAGGATGCTCTACGAGAAGTCACCCCGACTATGCTTTGTCTTAGCGAAGGAGAATGAAGGTTACATTTCGGACATAGAACTATTGTGTCTCGCCGACCATCACAAGAAAGAACTTTTCGGTGAGAAACTTTTTCATCGAAGTGAGGTCATGGCGAGGTTGTTGTGTCTTGCTGACCGCTGAATAATGAAATACATTTCGATAAGACTCATGAGTTTCGATGTATAGTCTCATTGAACTTGTCAAGTCTTGCCAACAAAGTCTAATGAATGGCTTTCGGTGAGAGGTTGCTAATGTCTCAGTGACTCAGAATGGATAAGGTTTAAGTCTTTCGGTGAAACACAATGAAATCTACAAAACGTCTCATCGATTATGGATTGTCTCAGCGACACCAGATGAAAGAATGACTTTCGGTAAAACAAAGCATCATCTACAAAAATTTTTGCCGATAGTAGAATGTCACAGCAACACATAAGAGATAAAAGGAGACTTTCGGTGAAACACAATGTGATTTGCATAGGGTCTTTCTGATATCAAAAGGTTACAGTGACAGTGAATGAATCAAAAAGGGGATCTCAGTGAGAAACTTTCTTATGTCTCAGGGATTGGAAAGAACATAACATATGAGCTCTCGGCATGACATAATGTATTCGTTATGTCTTCTCCCCGACTTTGATGGGTCTTGGTGAAAGCAATAACTAAGAGCAATTTCTAGTGATTTAATTGCCTTCGGCAGAAATATTTGGATGTTTCAGCGAATGGTTAACGACGACTCAAACATTGTGGCCGACATCATTGATTGGCATCGAATCTCAGAACTGTTACATGGTAGTATATTCTTTGAGTTTCCTTTTTAAGCAGTTGCATTTTTGAAATAATGGATGATTTGTAGCTCTTTGGATAAGCATTACTCTTGATTTTTACCATCATCTATAGACTGTCATTATTCAGCTTCATATTCATATTAGCAAAAGAGTTTTAGAATCTTGTGAAAAATGCTTTTTGAAGATTTTTGCATAACATACATACTTGAAATGTATATATAAACTAGTGTTGAAAACAGTGTAAGAGTCTGGTTGTAACTCTAGAATATTGTTCTTTGGCTGTATCAAAAATGTATGGAAATACTCTGTATTAAAAATCTGAAAAATAGAGAGTTATGAGCTTAACTGAAAACAGAGAGATCCTCTGAGACATGATTATTGTTTAGAAATATAATTTGAGGGGTTGGTGCTCCTTGAGATAGATATCTCTAAACGATGGGTTGATGCTCCTTGAGTGGGTGCTCAAAAAAAAATCAGCATATAAGGCATTGTGAACAGTTGTTTAAAAAGATTAAGCCTGGAAGGCATTTTGGGAGTGGTTTTTATACCCCAGGAGGGTTTTCCACTTGGTAAAATCTTGAGTCTCCTTGTTCTTCTGAGTTCTCTTTGCTTTACTGTGTTGTTGTTATTTCAGTTCACTGTTTGGTTATTAATTTTGTCAATTCTATTTATGAATGATTACATTCAACTCATGAATGCATTAATCAGAGTATATTGAGATCAAATCTGAGCTATGGTTTTTGAATTTTTGAAAATTGATCAAATTTGTTAAGAAACTGATTCACCCCCCCCTCTCAGTGTCATTTTAACTCCAACACTTCTCTCACCCCAGCTCTAGCCCCCATAGTAGATGAGGTTGTCGTTGCTTCCCAAAAGGAAGCAATTGACATTGTAGGTGGCATTGCGGCTGCCACCACTAGGATATCTGATGATCCTGTAGGTCAGTATTTGATGTCAAGACGTTCCCGATCCATGCCATTTTCAGCACAGTGGACCACCATGGATCCTTTTATAGCTGCCGACATTCCTACTCCTACACAGCTTGATGCACTTACAGGAGATATGGCATGTAGGACTCTGCACTGTTTGGCTGAGGACCTATTCGAGGCATATTCCCACATTGCATCAGACAATGGGATCGGTATAGAGCATGTCAAAGATCATTTGGCACACAGATTCAATTCAACTCCAGGATCCCATCACTCTTAGCCAAGCACTAGTGCGCATCAGGATCCACCTACAGTTCATTTGGCAGCTGCACAGACTATGGATTTTACTAATATGTTGATTGGTTTTGGTTCATCATCGCCGATGCCATCTCACCTTCATAGTCCTCTGCATTCATCATTTCTGGCATGACATGGGATAGATCAGATGGATGCAGATATTGATTCGTCGCTTGGTCGTTTGGTGGACATGGTGGAGGCAACCGTTTAAGAGGACTTAGGTCATCCGATATCAGATGATGTGCATGTATGTGTGCATGTGCATGTTTCAATTATTTTTTAATTATTTTTAAATTTGTGTTTTAACTAGATATTCATGTAAGTTGATATATATGTATATATATTGTTACAGGTGGACATACCTCATGTCACTCCTAGCCTTGGTCCATATCATCTACATGATCGACATGACTCTGTGGATGAATCTGTTGCCAGTGGACATTTGAGTTTTAAATTTTTATATATACACGTGTATATCTAAATGTAATATTTTTGTCTGCATAGAACTAGATAGATATTTAAAAATACAAGTTCATTTAAAAATAACTTTCATAAAATTTATTTAATATAAATTATATGTATTTAACACATTCTGTACACAATTTTATTTGCAGGGCTCAACACATCTATCAGAGTAGGATTGTTCTCATTCAGATGGTCATTCGACTAAGAGTCGACATTCGTATTAGGCCCTGCACACTAGATTTTTGATCTTTACTACATGTATTTGCTTATATGATGATCTTTAGTATTCGAGATTTGATGATCTCTAACTTGCATTTGCTTATATGATATATACATACATTTGCTTATTTTTTGATCTTTAGTATTTGACATTTGATGATCTCTAATTTACATTAATTTGCTTATATGATATGTACATACATTTTCTTATATGATATATACATACATTTTCCTCTTTGCTTATAACATGTGTTATGTTTATACATTGAATCTCTTTACATGTATGTACATGTGTTTGCTTATGGTTACATGTTTACACATGATATATGTATTCATTTGCTTTAATTATTCAATATATGTTTACATGTTTGTTTATTTGATGATCTCTTACAACTTACATTTCATTATATTCAATATACATTTGATCTCTAGTAGAATTTTAGGAAATCAATGCGACTTTATAATTAAGTTCATTCATGTTGATCATAATAAATATATTTTTTTAAATGACGTAAGCAACATGAACCATTGAGTTGAGAACACAATATAATCTTTTTCACAAGTAACTCGAAATTCAATTCAAATATAATTAAGAAAATTCAATTCAAATTATACCTCTATTATACATTTTTGACAAGTAACTTGAGATTCAATTCAAATATAATTAAGAAAATTCAATTCAAATTATACCTCTATTATACATTTTTGACAAGTAACTTGAAATTTAATTCAAACATAATTAAGAAAACTCAATTCAAATTATACCTCTATTATACATTTTTGACACTTTAACAAAATTCTAAAATTACTAGATATGTTGTGCATACCTATACATTGAATAACAACAAACTCCACAATGAAATAACTTTTTTGTTTACTACTTGATTCATTTAAACTAGGATCTAGTTACTCCATGTATACTAGAATACTTTTTTTCCGATCCCATATGCATATAAATAGAAGCTTATTTTTAATTATTCTGGATATCAAACTGCAAGATTAATTTTCATTTATACCACTTGGAGCGCAAATTTTGGAGAAGAGGTTTTTGCACATTTATCAAGGAGGCAAATATTGGAGAGACAACTTTTCATTTTTATCAATCAAGGAAAATTTTGGAGGAGAATTTAACTAAGTTGGTAGAGGACTTGTTTTGAGTCATCTTTAAGTTGAAGAAGAAAATGGGACAACAAAGAAAAAAGAAAAAATGCGTCTCAACGAAAATTGCAAAAAGAAGAACAAAAGAGGCGTGAACAAAACTTGGAAAATTATCATAGAAAGAAATAAGGTACATGCTTATTTCTTCTCTCTCTCTCTCTCAAGTGTGTGTTTAGGACCTTTATTAACACCTCAATTTTTTTTCCTTATAAATATATTTCCAATAGTCATCTTGCATAGACATTCCCTAAATTCTTTATCATCTATTTCCAATTGATTTTATTCCATAGAATAATTCTTAAGTTCAAGAATATTTGATTTTATTTGTTTCAACTCCACTTAGATAACTCACAGTCTCTCATTTTCTTTGCTTGCATGTAAATTCAAACAAAAATCAGGAGTTTCTCAAGCTGGATTCGAGCCAAATCTAGATATTGGATCAAACGAATCCACTGAAGAAAACACAGACCTTAAAGTTAGGGAGGAGACCCAAGTTCAAACAATGCTTGTTGGAGAGGGATCAAGATCACTTCCTTCTACTGGTATGGATGAGAATATAAAACTAGTAGAAACTTCTCTCACTTATAGCATCATGTCTTATCACTTTGTTTGCTTGCATACATAAACTTCACTTATATAACATCATCTCTCACTTTTGTTTGCAAAATATTTTATGACATGGAAGGGCTCAACAAGCAGGAAGTTCTCATGCTCAAGTTGAGGCAGATCTAGACATTGGATCAAATGAATCCACTCAAGAACACATGGTCCTTGAAGATAGGGAGGAGGCACAAGTTCAAACAATGCATGTTGGAGAGGGTTTGGGATCATTTCCTCCTACTAGTATGGATGAGCATATAAAACTAGCTGAAAAGGTGAGGAAAAAATTTCTCATAGAAATTTAGATCATTTACTTGAAATGGATATGGAGAAACTAAAATGTTATGCCAACCAGCCTTATAATAAGAGAAACGGGTCAATGACTAAATCTGTAAATGGAATAATCAACATCATTTCAATCATCTTGATACACTTGAAAAAACCCAATTGTTATCACGTTTACTTCTTCGTGATGAGCTCAAAGAGTCATTACAATTGTTGGGTGTACATTCGACATCAAATAAGAAGAAACACATGGGATTACAAAAGGATATTGTTCAAAATGTTAAAAAGGGTTTAGATTCCATTGGGAAAGGATCTCGATCAGTGGATAAGGCCACTACAAGAAGGGTGATGTTGACATCTATTGTACATCAAGATATAGCAAGAAAAAGAAAATGGCTGCACTTTCAACTGAAATTGGTTATAGTAGAACCACATTAATAAAATATGAGAAAAAGAGAAAGTTTTTGGATGAGAGTTTAGAAGGTAATTGGGAAATTATGTGTAGAGCTCCCCATTCTGATAGGATTGAAGATGTTGTTAGGAACTTGGTCTCAGGTTTTTGGCATGATCAGACTCGTCCATCATCAAATACTAGAGATGTTATGAGACACAGGATTGATTGGTATTTATGAAAATCATATCAAACATTGGCTAGACATAACACAATTTGAGATGTATATGAACTTTTGTAATGCATATCCTCATATAAAGATTGGGAAAACAATGTTTCAAAGGTTAAAGCCATATTATGTGAAGATAAACAAGTTTTTTGATACTTGTTGTTGTCGTTATCATATTGAATTTGATCTCTACTATCAGGTGTTTCGAAAGATGAGGGAAGAAAGATGTGGGTTTCAAAATGCACCTCCTAAATAGACAATTTTGTTCATAAAGTCTATATTATGTGACCATGAAAATGGACCTCAAATAAACTGCATAAAAGGAATTTGTGAGACGTGGAAATTTGGCTAAATTTCCTTCAAAAAGTGAGGATACTGACCTAACAAAGATAGTAAATTGCAAGAGGTAAGTATTGTTTTTAGAGAGTTTATTTGTTTCAATTTGATTAGATTTTTATTTGGCTTCTCTTTAATGTAATGTTTCATTGATTGTGTGGTTTATTACTTATTCACATATTTTACTAACACAGGTACAAGTATTTAAAGTTGCAAATAGATTTTGGGAAAGAATCCATGAGGTTGAACTATGTTGAAGAGGAGATTCCCATTGGAAAATTTATGGAAGATTTTTGAAAATTGATACGACCATACATACAACATTCCTTTTTTGCTAAGTGGCAAGCACAACAATTACAAACATTGAGAGATACTTTCCCTCGTGGAATATTTCTATCAGTAGTTGACTTTGTAGAAAATTACTCCTTTGTACATCAAAAGGAGATTCAATCAGAGTATTACTTTTCAAAACAAATCACTATTATGGTTCATGTGTGTTATCGACATGCATAATCAAAATTGGATGGTGTTGAGAGTACAGATGAAGAACGGGCCATTAAGAAAGAATATGAATTTTATATTAGTGATGATAAAGACCATGACACACTTTTTGTCCAACATTGCTTTACAATATTTTTTGAGAATTTGACAAGCAGGGGTGTAAAATTTGAGAATCATTTTGTATGGTCAGAAGGATGTGCGGAACAATTCAAATCTTCATGGCCATTCTATGCACTTTGTAGATATCATAAAATCCACAAAATTCCACATGTTTGGATTTTTTTTTTAGAGTGGGAATGGAAAGGGTGAGCATAATAGAGTAGGATCTTGCATCAAATGAGCTTTAAGAAAGCATCAAATGAGTTATCCAGAAGATCATCTAGAAAATGCACATGATGTTGTTGAATGGTGCAAGAAACACTTTGCATCAAATGTGGTTGGCACATCTTCAAGAAAAAACTAACACATTCCACATAGAGTGTTTTGGGAGATATCAAGTATATATAAATTACATTAAATCAAAAATTTGAATTTATTTAAATTTAAAATTTATATATATATATACATATTTGTTCACATAAGTTTTTTGTTGTACATGTATCTAGGTGTGGATAGAAGATCGATGCATGGATGCAAGAGGGTAGAAAAAACAAGATCTTTTCATTATGTTAGGAGTTCAGATAGTCACCATGGATGGACATTAGACACAAGGGATTACTCTTTTTTTTGCATTGAGTGCATTGAGGGAAACTCTGATTATGCATGCAACAATCAAGAACTTGGATATGTTGGTAAATGGGATATGGTGCCACTAGTTGTTTTAGAAACATATGATGAAAACGGGCAAGAAACATTTGAAGACATTCCTTTGATTTGAATTGATTATGACCATATTTCAGGATTGGTTAGAAAAGCTACATGTGTAAGTTTTCAATAATTTAAATATTATATATATCTAGTCAATGATCTTTAGAGACATTTCTAATTTTTTTAGAATTTTTTTGTATAAATCTGGTGTACAGGAGATGTTTTTGTAGTCATAGCAGAGCTTGGAAACATCGAAGGTGTTAGCTATTATTTATTGCATTGCACAGAAGAGAGGAATAAGCTAATACAACCTGAAACAAGTAATGGAATGTCATTTCCCATAGGTGAGTTTGAATTTAAAATTTTATATACATTGTATTCACATGTGCACATTACATTATAAACATTAAATATATATTGTACAAACCATTAGCACGAAAATTTTGCACATGTTCATATGTCTTACCTTAGGTTTATGTTTACCATGCAGGTTCTGTTGTAGTGCAAGGGACATATCTAAAACAAGTAAAAGTTGTTCAACATGGGATTCATTTTGTTGAATATCAACCTAATAACAAGTTATATCAATATAGTCACTTAATAATTGATACCGCCCTACATCTTCATGCAATTCCACATGCATGTGGCCAAAGAAAATGAAGACTAGATAGTGATGATTATCAAAAAATTCTACATGTTATTGAAGAGTCGACTGAACTAGAATCTTTGACTTAGATTATATCCATGGTTTTCAAGTTCACTTGTAACCCTATACATGTTCAAATGAGAACTTATAGTAACTTGTACATAGTTGTAAATCATTTTGTGTAAATTAAAATTATATGT
>VDFB02202098.1:87670-115326 GCA_007258455.2 Sequoia sempervirens | reverse complement strand
TAATATTAAATATTATAAAATACAACGGGAAAAACAATGAAATATATATTTAATAAAGGGGGTTCGACCGAACCCAATTTAAATATATATTTTTATTATATGTAAAATGTTTTCGGTCAAACACCCATTTGGGTGAACCCCAATTCGACTGAATAGTAGTTCAATCGAATCCCCTTATTTTCACCTCCACCCTCTCAGGCACCAAAATTGCTTAGAATTTTCCACTTTGAAGCTCGATTTGAGAATGAAAATGGAGGAGATTTAAGAAACCCAACTAGTATCAAGTTGCCCTCAAAATGAGCTATCCAACGAATATAATTTTAATATGTTTTGATTTTATTATCTATTTGTTTTTTATGTTTTAATAAATATAAGTTTTTCACTGAAAACAGAACTCTTTGTTCTGCACATGTGGAAAAATAGAAGATTATAAAAAAAAATATTTGAAACATATGAGTGCACCAGATATTGGAGTCCTTGATCCACCAAAATTTTTTTTCATACATACAACAAAAGTTATGCGTTATATGGTCGCGTTATGTCTGAATTGTAATTAATTTAACTTTCAAACTTGATTAAAGAAAAAATATTCAATAAAAAACTATCTAACCAAGTTGAAGCACTAGATATCGGAGTTGCAAATCTAAATTCGAAAGAATTATAATTTTATCCTTCAAGGAAAAAAATTTATGCATTATACAGTGTGCGTCACTTTTTAAAAATGTTGTTTTTTGAAAAAAACTAGTTTTCATGGGAGATGGAAAAAAGAGTCCAATATGATTCCAAAGATTTTGAAAAAAATATTTTTAGAATCTACAGACAAAATGTGAGGAGACTCAAGTTTGCATCATCTTCAAGTTCCTCACAGTTTAACCACTATAGGTGCCTGAGTGTAGACACCTAAAAATGTCCTCTTACGATACCTTGTCACAACATTGCATCATTTAGACACCTTGTATCATGTTTTTCCCTAGGTACCCATGTCATCATCCAATTAGTTAAATAAATCTTATTTATTTGACTAATTTCATTTATTCCCTTCCTATGCATAATCCATCAATTCCTCTAATGTTAATTAAATAATTTATATTATTTAATTAATTAAATCATTTCTATTCATTCTTCTAATGTTTATTAAATAAATCAAATATTTATTTAATTAATAAAATCTTAAAAGGATATTCTCACTTTCTTTCCAAAATCTGAACTCATGTGTATCTAATTAATTTATTTAATTAGATAATTCATCATTTATCCTTCTCATCTTTTTTTAGGATTTATTTCCTATAAAAGAGAAAATCAAAATATTTCTATCTTTTTAAAATCTTATATCATCTCGTTGTATTTCCTCTTTTTTCAAAAATTAAATTCTTATCGAATCTTATCAAATCTTATCTTCGTCCACATCAAGGCTCTATAAATACAGCCTCTCACAATCCATTTAGGAGGGTTGATTCTTAAGTATCCTCACTCTGTCAAAATCATTCTTTAGTCTTCCATATGTCTCTATCATTCTCCATTTGTCATTTTCATCAGGTCGTTATGTTGTTGAATTGAGCAACCAACATTCCTCCATTATCAATCCTTCAAAATCTTGCATTCTCATGTAGGTGGAGAAGAGCAATGGAGATAAATTGAGTTTAGCATGGATTTGGGTTTGTATTTGTTTGTTATTATGATTTTCATGCTTGCTCGTACTCTATTGTGCTAGTTAGAATTTGATATATTTCTATTTTAGTTTTATATCTGATTTTATCCTAATTATATTGATGAACCCGACTTGAATCCTTTGATCTAGCTTGCTTTTTGCATGTTTTATTGACTTTTTGTTGTAGATCTGCCATTTTTTGGGACAAAACCCTAGGTTTTACAAATTTCTTCATATCTTTTACACAACTAGGAATTTTTCTACAATATTTTCACAAAGTGTTTTCCATCATCTCAAGAGGCTACAGTAAAAGAATTGAGGGTTTATCATGATTTTTGTAGGAGTTATTATGATTTTATGATTTTTCATAAAATTGATTTTTTGGACAAAAATCAGCGAATTTTTCCAAAATTTTTACATTTTGTAAAAATATCTTAAGTTTCTAATTGGGTTCTATGTTTTACAGATTTAATTTGGAGGTCAAATACAATACGGAAAAAATCCGATCTTCATTTTCTATGTGGTTTTCACAAATCTGCGTTTGTGGGTGCAAAACATGGAATTTTTTTGACTTCTTTACATTTCTAGAAAGCTCTCAGAAAATTAGTAGGGATCTCTTCTTAGATTTTTTATTTTTCAGATCAATAAAGTCTTCAAATAATGAAATCTAATTTGGCTATGTCAAAAACATGTATCTGAAATTGCAATTTTTGATCAGCGTATTTTTTTTATGGCTGCATTATAATATCATTTTTTGATCTTGTAGGTGATCATAGGGAGCTATAGTAGCAGAAATATCATTCATAGATAGTAGTTGGAAAGGTAAAACTTCCAGGTGCACTCGTTTAATCTTTTATCTCTTAATCTTGTTTGTCAAACATTTGGATTTGGGCTCTTAAAATGAATATTTTCTTCAATCACATATCGAAAATCAGATCTAAAATTAACCATTGTCTTCCTACACATTTGGTTTTGGGTTAAAAATAACAAGTGCTTCCATTTTTTGCATACACACATTTCATTTCTAAGGTCAATTAACAACTACGAGTGTGAATCAAGTGTGTGTGTGATCACAAACACCTCACTTGGTTTGCTTTTGTCAAGCCCTTCATAGGAGGCCTACTAGGGGATTTCATCACCCCCGGGGATGACCTCAATCAAAGTGTGAATCAAAATACACGCTTGTTTGGGAGTTAAAATATTTTCACTCTTGGCTAAGCCCCAAAGAACTTTATACCTTTGGGAAGTGAAGGTGAAGGGTGGGTTACCCCTTTCTCCCGACCGTGTGGCAGGATTTTGCTTCCAAATCATTCCTTACTCAACCTTGTGTAGACTAGCTTGAGACCTAATTGGCCATACCCACTTGACTCACATTAGGCTTGTTGTTGTGTATTCAAGTGTTTTCTTAATCATAACATTTAATCTTGAAAGACAAATTTATCATGTTTGGTGTGTGTGTTCATGCATTTACATGTGAGATCTTGTGTTTGATATTGCCCAAGTCAAACTTCAAATAAACACTTGCCACATCATCCAATCTTTTCATTCCACATCGTATCCTAATGATCATCATTTCTTTAATACAATCAACATCATTTAACATCATGCCAACATTAGAAGACCTAGCATCCCAACTTCACAACCTCCTTCAAACACTTCACCAAATACCCCAACCCCTAGACCACCAAACCATACAAAGCCTTCAAACCATCTTCCAAAATTTTCAACAAATTAAATCACCTCAAATCCAACACCTCCTAGCTCAAGCCAATCATTTCATTGCCACTTTTCAAATTCAACAACCACAACATCATCCACTATCCATTCATTATCAACCAATGCCACCTCAACCTAATGTGCCATCTCCTTCCACCTCATACCAATCTAATCCGTCCACTTCTTCGTATGTCGATGCCACATCAACTTATCAAGCCACATCACAACAATCACATGTGAACTTAAGTTCTACCTTGCAACAAGGAGAAACTTCCGCATGTTCTAATGCAACCATTGACAACCGGAACACTAATCTAGGTCATGCACCTTATGAGTATATCATACCACTATCCAATCAAAATCATATCCTAAAGTCACCATGTCCTAGTCCTAATCCAATGGTCCCTACACTTTCCAACCCATTAACCCCTTCATTACCCTTACCATCCTCTAATCCACTTTCCAATACATCAAATCCATGTCCTAAGTACAAACATTACAAAAGTAAACATGTGGCATTACCCAAATCCACCCATCCGCCTAAAAAGGATGTCACCCAAGGGCTACTAGTAAGGAATCAAACATCACCACGTCACCCAACTCATATTTCCGAACCTACAAAAGAGTCTTCAAACACCATGCTCATTCTTATAACCCCATCATGTAGTCTCTCCCTTAAGCCTATTCAAGAGTCTTCCCCATTGAGCCCAAGTCAACCTCCATCATGTCTCCATGGTGTTGACCATCTAGAACATGTTGAGCCCATTCAAGAGTCATCCCCTTCCACTTCCATTCAAGCAAGCCAAGATCTATGTCAAGAGCATTATCCTAAGCATGAAGATACATTAACTTCTCGTTCTAATCAAGATCTCGGCCCATCTAATGAACCCACTCATAACATACTTGGTCCTATTTATGATCAAGCTCCCCTCTATGATCTTACCTATGATCAAGAAGGCCATGATGATCCTCTTAGTGAACTTTATGCATTCCATGGTCAAAATCCTATCACTTCACCTATCCATGAGAAAGAAACCTCCATTTCTCCTATCAACCCCCTACCTAGTCCTATCCATGATCCATCAACATCCACTTCCCTTGATGAGACACATTCCTCCCAAGCCAACATAGAAGATCAAACAAATACCTTAGATCTAAGTGAACACAATGCTAATCAAGATCCTAATGATCCTCCATCACCCACTATCGATCCCATTGCAAGTCCTCCATCATATCCTATTGGTCTTTCCACCCTCATTCATGAATGTTCCTCCTTAGAACAACAACAACCATTATCGTCCCTTGCCTCATTTTCTCCATCCAATAAGAAACTTGTATGTCAATGCCACATCACAACAATCACATGTGAACTTAAGTTCTACCTTGCAACAAGTAAAAACTTCCTCATGTTCTAATGCAACCATTGACAAGGGGAACACTAATCTAGGTCATGCACCTTATAAGTATATCATACCACTATCCAATCAAAATCCTATCCTAAAGTCACCATGTCCTAGTCCTAATCCAATGGTCCCTACACTTTCCAACCCATTAACCCCTTCATTACCCTTACCATCCTCTAATCCACTTTCCAATACATCAAATCCATGTCCTAAGTACAAACATTACAAAAGTAAACATGTGGCATTACCCAAATCCACCCATCCGCCTAAAAAGGATGTCACCCAAGGGCTACTAGTAAGGAATCAAACATCACCATGTCACCCAACTCATATTTCCGAACCTACAAAAGAGTCTTCAAACACCATGCCCATTCTTATAACCCCATCATGTAGTCTCTCCCTGAAGCCTATTCAAGAGTCTTCCCCATTGAGCCCAAGTCAACCTCCATCATGTCTCCATGGTGTTGACCATCTAGAACATGTTGAGCCCATTCAAGAGTCATCCCCTTCCACTTCCATTCAAGCAATCCAAGATCTATGTCAAGAGAATTATCCTAAGCATGAAGATACATTAACTTCTCATTATAATCAAGATCTCGGCCCATCTAATGAACCCACTCATAACATACCTAGTCCTATTTATGAACAAGCTCCCCTCTATTATCTTACCTATGATCAAGAAGGCCATGATGATCCTCTTAGTGAACTTTATGCATTCCATGGTCAAAAGCCTATCACTTCACCTATCCATGAGAAAGAAACCTCCATTTCTCCTATCAACCCCCTACCTAGTCCTATCCATGATCCATCAACATCCACTTCCCTTGATGAGACACGTTCCTCCAAAGCCAACATAGAAGATCAAACAAATACCTTGGATCTAAGTGAACACAATGCTAATCAAGATCCTAATGATCCTCCATCACCCACTATCGACCCCATTGCAAGTCCTCCATCATATCCTATTGGTCTTTCCACCCTCGTTCATGAATGTTCCTCCTTAGAACAACAACAACCATTATCGTCCCTTGCTTCATTTTCTCCATCCAATAAGAAACTCATGTCTAGTGTTTCACCTACACCTAGTTCCCTTGTCCATTGCATACTCCAAAACATGAACCACCAAGGTAAAGGCTTAGACCTTCATGAATAAGGTATTTTGGAGCCCATCCATGTCAAAGTCCCTCCACGCTCTTATGGATTTGGATATACACCTCAAGGACACCAATCTCAAGATGTTGGTATTTCCTCTATGCCTCCTAAGTCCACTTTCCATCATAAATCCTATCATATCCGTAAAACATATGTTTCCATCTCTCCCCCATCATCCTACAAATGTCAAAAGCATGTGATCATACACCTTCCACCATCAACTTTTCCACCATTGTTTCCAACTCCTAATATCCCTTCATCCACTTTACCACCTTTACTCCCCACACCTAATATCCCCATTATCCAGTCCCCTTATCCACTTACCCATAAATCCTCTAAACATCTTCATCATGACCAATCAACACACTCATTCTCTAAACATAAAGCTTCCACTCATTCCACCAAACCCAAGGGATTCCAAAATAAAAATTTGGATCCCTCTACACATAAAGTCAAAAATTATAAAGGTCTTAATGCCTTAGCATACAATTGCACAAAGTCAAAGTCAAGTACATCTAAAAATCTATATAAGCCCATACCTCCAAAAGAGAAGTCTAAAAATAAAATGGTTTGGGTACCTAAGCAAAAAGAAATCAAGTCAAACGAGGCATCCACATCACAAAAATTCATCCACTTCCAACTCACATTCCCACTCTATTCAAAAATCTCAAATTCCTAAAACCCACAAGCAAAATAAAAAGTCATAAAAATACTAAGTCTATGTGGGTACCTAAATCACTAAATCACCCATCTCCAAAGTAAGCATCTCCATTGCTTTCTACACCTCGGCCACATTAAAAGCTTCAACGTTTATCACAGTGTGTGAAACCATTGGTCATGGTTCCCTCCCATTTCACAACAATTCCACATACCTCCATCTCCTCACCCTTCACCCATTATCCTACATATCTCCCGCACCATCTTCCTATGGTCCATGCTTTTGGCTAAGCCTCCTCATTCATCTTTTCCATAAGTCCCATATAATCCCTATCATCTTCCCTACATAATTCGTATCATAATCCACTATTTTCCTCCATAATCCACATCATAATCCATCATCTACCTACTCCATATCTCTTTCATGTCATCTCTTACCAACATCTATGAGCATAATGACATTTGACATTGTCCATGCAATGACATCCATATCTAGTGGGACTATCACCTTTCATGGAACTAGACACTTGAGTCCCTCCCATCCATATTCCCCTTCTCCTATCAAAAAAGTCAAAATAAATAAATAAATAAATAAATAAAAAGAGTAAAGAGAAATCCCTTCGTCCAACAGTGAAAGCCTAGTAAACAGGCACCCTAGATAAGTACCATGATGAAAACCTGGCAAACAGGTGTCATGCTTAAGTTGACCTTCTATGTCACTTACACTTGGGGGCACAATGTCTTATATATCCAACCTATCATTTTCATGTCTTTTCATTTCCATCCTACCTACCATCTTTAGCCATCATACATACCTATCATATTAAGTCCACTTATCCACCCTTCTCCTTTTGATCTTGATGAAGACATAGGGAAAAAATGTTGAAACATGTTTTTTGGGTATCTCTTGACATACCTCATCCTTCCAAATAAGCCTATCGTTATCCTATTGTCATAAGCTTTGTCATGAAAAATCCTAAGTATTGTACCTAGAATGGGGCATGCTATTCCTATGTGACATAGTCTTTGGAAATCGCATCCTTGCTCTCTTATGATGCATACATCCATTCCATTCACTATGACCTATCATTTCCATCCATCCATATATCATGTGCCTTTTATCCCTTATCCCATTACCCACCCTTTCATCCATCAATCCCATCTATCTCCTTGCACCTAGACTTGGTTTTCCCCTTGTCATTGGTATCTAGCACAAAGGCTACTCAAATTTTCATCCTTTGACACCTCAAAACATTTCAAAAATCCAAAAAAAAAATCAAAACATTTCAAAAATCCAAAAAGAATCAATATTTCAAAAAATCCAAAAAAATCAAATATTTTGAAAATACAAAAAAATCAAAATATCCCCAAAAATATAAAAAAATAAAATATCCAACAAAAATCCAAGCAATAAAATCAATCCATCTAATTAATTCTTTTGATTTCATCGATTCAATCCCTCACCTCAATCCAATCATCCAACCATTCAACTGAATCAATCATCTTCATCAAAACCATTTCATCCAATCAACTCAATCGAATCAGTCCAATCAATAATACAAATGCAAGTCAATCCTTAATCCATACCAATCAAGTCGATCAATCTTCTCAAATTATCCAATCACATCCTTTGGTCTTGATCCTAATCTTGTTGTAAACCCAATCAATCAATCAATTATCATCATCCTTGTGCTGATCTAGGGATATGTCATTCCCCACAATAACAACACTATAATCATTAAATCAAAGTCAATCAGTCAATTATCAATCATCCTTGTGTTCATCTAGGGATATGTCACTCCCTGCAATGACAACACTATCATCATCAATCAATCCATCAATCAATGGTTTACAACTTGACAGGGGCAATACCTTGCTTGTTTTTGTATCATTTGTTCATGCTTGCTTGATTGCTTGTGTGTGTTATCATTTTTATCTTGCATTTGCATCAAGTCCAAATTATTCCAGCTAATATTCATATCTTGTATCTAGACAAGGTTGTATTACTCTAGGGCACACAACACATCATCACCTTGGTCCTTATATCTTGGTGCATAACATCTAGTGCTAAATCAAACATCATGGTTGCTTACTTTCATTGCATCATAATGCATCCTTCACTTCTTCTATCCATTCCTTCATCTTTAGATCTCGACCCATCCCTTTCATTTTGAGAACCTACCCGTGTTTATCCAACCCGCCTATCCTCTCGAGGGGGCATCATCATTCGATTATCATCCTATTCTTATATCATCATCATCACATCCTTTCCCCATCTCATCATCATTATCTTATCTTTCCTTCACCATCCATTTTCTTTTACTCGTACCTTAACTTCTTTGAAATGATGTTACTCGACACAAATCTCATCATCTTGAACATCATCTTAAAGAGGGGCAAAATGTAGACACCTATAAATGTCCTCTTACGATACCTTGTCACAACATCGCATCATTTAGACACCTTGTATCTTGTTTTACCCTAGGTACCCATGTCATCATCTAATTAGTTAAATAAATCTTTTTTATTTGACTAATTTCATTTATTCCCTTCCTATGCATAATCCATCAATTCCTCTAATGTTAATTAAATAATTTATATTATTTAATTAATTAAATCATTTCTAACCATTCTTCTAATGTTAATTAAATGAAATCATAAATTTAACATTAATTAAATAAATCAAATATTTATTTAATTAATATTTAATCTTAAAAGGACATTCTCGCTTTCTTTCCAAAATCTGAACTCATGTGTATCTAATTAATTTATTTAATTAGATAATTCATCAATTATCCTTCTTGTCTTTTTTTAGGATTTATTTCTTTTAAAAGAGAAAATCAAAATCTTTCTATCTTTTTAAAATCTTATCTCATCTCATTGTATTTCCTCTTTTGTCAAAAGTTAAATTCTTATCGAATCTTATCAAATCTTATCTCCGTCCACATCAAGGCTCTATAAATACAACCTCTCACAATCCATTTAGGAGGGTTGATTCTTAAGTATCCTCACTCTGTCAAAATCATTCTTTACTCTTTCATCTGTCTATCATTCTCCATTTGTCATTTTCATCAGGTCATTATGCTATTGATTTGAGCAACCAACATTCCTCCATTATCAATCCTTCAAAATATCGTATTCTCATGTAGGTGGAGAAGAGCAATGGAGATAAATCGAGTTTAGCATGGATTTGGGTTTGTATTTGTTTGTTATTGTGATTTTCATGCTTTCTCATACTTTATTGTGTTAGTTAGGATTTGATATATTTCTATTTTAGTTTTATATATTATTTTCTCCTAATTACAACTAATACATAAACAAATTTTATCAAGGGTTTGAGTGGGTTGAAATTCCAACAACACATAACTTTAAGGAATTGATCCCTAGAACTTCAATACCTATAATATTTTGATTTTTTTTGGAAATATTGAAGCATAGTAAACATATAGGGGACCTCATAGATAACTTGGGTAAAATTCAACAAATTGAAAGAAAAAATATATTTTCTCATACCAATTATAAGAGGGAGTTTTACACAAAAAACACACATGAACAAGACAAGCCTCAGGAAAAATTTCAAATTATCAATTCTAGTCCAAATAGGCTACAACATACTTAAAATTAATCCACTTCTCCATTTTGTTGGTGGATGGTGTTCTCCCTAATATGTTTAATATTCCAAAATATCATCCATTATAATCTCTCATTCATATCATTACAAATATTATAGGATCTATAATGTCACACTATGATTGGATTATGCAAATCCTTCAATTTATTTTGTACCTATTTAGATTCAAGTGTTGGAAGTATACTACACTTATACCCACTGAGACCATTTATTAGCATATTATTGTTATCCTTTCCATTTCTATTAGGATGCAAGAAACAATTTTACTCTTGGAATTTTCTATCATGATAAAAATCTACTAGTCGCCAAACATAATATAAATAAAATATGGATTAATTTCACTAGGAAAGACATCAGTAGTTAAATTCCCTTTTTTCATTAATGTAAACATTAGCATCATGGGTTTTCCTGACCAAAATAATTTTTGAAATTTTATAGTTTCTAATCCTTAATTCTCCTTGTGATGCAGTTGGATTTTTCTATGTTATTTTGATATTATCACAAGCTGAGAATATTGAGTGAAAGGATATCCCCACATTCATATCAAATAGTTGGTTATTAGAAACTTCATAAAAACTAGAAAAATATTATAAATTATTTTTTCATTTTTGTTTAATCCATTCTTCATGTAGGCGCAAATTCAGGTAGTTGTCCTCAATTTGTTGTGTTGGTTGGAATTTAAATCATTTTCTAGCTATATTAGTTACACTTCTCTTTTTCTTATAACTTGATATTCCTAGAGGTTATTCTAAATAAAAATCCTCTTGGAGTCTATCAAGATCTTCAATCACCTGCTTAATTTCCTTATTCCTTTCATCATTCTTTTTCTTCTTGACATTTGTTGCAATATCAAGCTATTCTTCTACCTCTAGGAGTTCCATTTGGGTGTTTTCTATATTTTTTATGGTTGATTTAAGCTCAATCATGAGTTCGTCAACCTTTTCCTTCCTTTCTTTAGATTCCTTTATGACCATCTTTATAATTCTAATGATTTTATCCCTATTTTTAATCAAATATAAATATTAAAGTATTTCATCCTTTCTAAAGTATTCTTCACTACCTGCCAATATGTAAGAGTGACTATGTGTTTATTCCCAACAACATTTATTTTATTTTCCTTATGAACCTTCAAAAGTTAAAATGATCTCTTCAATGATAATTTCTCTTTCCCATGTGTTTCAACTAGAACTAGATTGTGCATCTCTTCTAGTTTTTTTTGGTGTGTACTCCACCGTTATATTTTATCTACTTTGGGAGTTTTGAGAAAGTAAAGTCTATATATTTTATAAATAATAAATTTGTATTTAAATATTCTAATAAATTCTAGTATTTTTTAAACCATTTAATAGTTTCTTCTACTGATGACTTCATCAATACCATAAAATGTTGGAAGAATTATTTTGAAAAATCATGAAGTACACCTTCATTCTCACATTCTTAAACATCATAATTCATGCAATTCATTCAAATTTTCCAAAATATCAATTTAGAAAAAACCAAGAGTCTTTCCAAATCACTAGTAAAATAACTTGAAAATTTACCAAAATTAAAATTCTCAAAATTTGAAACTCGAAAAATACCCTTTGATTCCCAAGGTTCACAAAACCCCTTCTAAAACCTAAAATTTGAAGTCCAATCAAATCCCAAAAAATTGGGCATTATAATGATATTTGGGGAAAAGTTCACAATATTTTTACATAATAATTGACACACCATATAAATTTACAAAATAAAAGATATTGGAGGTTTTAATGCTCTACCTATCCATTTTAAACCTTTAAAATTGAAAACCAACAATCAAAAGAATAGAATTTAGAAACTTACCTCATTTTTAGCTAAAAATTGAAATGAGAAGAACTTTAAATACACCTCATGAATGCATGAATCCACACATGAGCATGTTCTCCTACCTATTCCTATCTAATTGCTTCAAACCCCATCAATTTTACCCTCCATTTTCTCCCACAATCCATAAAGCAAGAATGTACCAAGAAGAGAGTTTTTTTTCCTTCACAATTTCTTCAAAAACCCAAAGAAAATAAAAGAAATCCCTTTTATTCCTATTTCAACCTTTTTACTTTTCCAAAAGAAAATAATATATTATATTCTCTTTTCCAAATAATTGCATTTAGTCCCTAATTTCACCCAAGCCCAAATAAAACATTTAAATTATAATTCAAATTGCTATTCCACACTTAATTTATGATTTAAGTCTATATAAGCATATAATTGAATTAAATTTACAAAAATAGGAAATTTAACAAGATATCAAACACACATTAATTGGAAATCCACAAAGAGGGTACAATATTCAAAATCATATCAATGGTGGTATTTGGGTCACCATGGGTAAAATAACTAAGGACTCACACTTGAATCAAGTATGATGTGTAAGGATAAACAATAAACAACGCATGTGACATATCCTTTTAAACACCGTTGGGGTATAACTTATACTTGTGGAGCCATGTGGATAAATACCAAGTATCTATAACCACTCAACAAACATGTCAAGTGTACCTACTCCATATATATATAACCGAAGCATCACGTAATCACCCAATGGTGTAGAAAAAATATTCATAAATTCATTACATGTAAATGATACAATTCATTATAGAATTTTATTACAACATCAATATTAATGCACATGTTTTTTAACCAAAACATAATAATAATCACTCGGGAAGGCCTGCATCACACATGCATCTCAAGAACATCTCCAAAAAGAAATACATACATCCCCTTCCAAGGGACTTGGAAATATAACACACACACTTTAGTGTCATTTAGACCAAGAAAAGAAATAGAACAACCATAGAGAAAATAATGAATCAAAACATAGAGCAATAATACCAAAATGTGATCATCTAGCATCTCAACTTATATGTAATACAATGTTCCCACTAACATCATATGCTAGGAATATTTAGGCACTACAATGGTTCATGCACCTTCCCCAAGTTTGTATTCATTCTTTTTAGACCTATCTACAAACTTTATAACTCATTTATATCCTCAATGTTGAACATGAGGTCACCATGTTACATCTTTGTAATTACAAGAAACATAATGGTGGGATCTTTGTGACATACTTATAATAGTGGTGAGAAATTTATAGTTTCCTCCCTCGGTTTATTCTTGAGAAACAAATCATTAACATCTTCATTCAAAAATTGAATCAAGAGATGTCATTTCACTTGCAAGTAAATTGTGTACTTCCATATTTAATGAGATAATAGAAAAATGGGTAACCATTGAGAAGGCTCTTATAGCCAAAGGATTAGTCAAGATATATAAGGAAAATAATCATAAAAAATCCAATGAAAAGATATAACTTTTTTCTAAAAAAAGAATGTTATTAGTGATGACATCATGGATTCTAAATTCAATGATGAGAGTTAATCCATCTCTACATAAGATGCTCCAATGATGGAAATATTCCCAACTTCTTTGCAAGATGAAGGTTCAATAATGAGTTGGTCTCCTCCCATGTTTAATAAAATAAGAATTTAATTTCATTTTCTTCATGAATTGAAAAGAAGAAAATAGAAGGTGAATTCCACTAGAAAGGAATAATAAAATTCTCCTAATTTCTTTGGTACTATAGGATCTTTGGTAACTATGAAAATTTGTGATGAATAAATTAATGTTCAAATATACAACCATGGAATAAGTAGCTCTATATTTTCTTTCTCATCATTAAAAATCCAAGTACCACTTAATATTTTTCTCATCATAACAATTAAGGCTTTACACAAATAAGATGACATAACATTAGTAAATTTCATTCTTCTCTTTATTAATACTTTCATCGATATCAAGGGGAAGGGGGATCATTTTTTTCCAACATTTTAAGTTTTCCATTTTCACTTCAAGGTTATTACAAGTATCCAAAAAATCATTCCATTCTCTGTATAGGGATGACTATAAATGACCTTCCTAAATGATTTTTAGAGTTCCCAGGAGTCCCTAATAATATTGATAATATTCCAAGGTGGGGGGGATATTTTCATGAGGCAATTCATGATAAGGATAGAGTCTCCTTCAATAACCAACTAAGGTATGACAAGTCCATGAGCAATCTTGACCCCCCCAAAAGTATCCATAACCTTAGATATTTTATTGGATTGGAGGCCAAGCTCCCTTGTAAAATCAATAACTATGTACCCTCTACTACACCTTAACATGCCCCCACCACATGTAGGTCTAGGATTACACTTAGTAGATCCATGATAATTTAGCTTTATCCATCTAGTATCTAGACATTTCCTTTTGAAACATTTCCTCTTCCCATTTTTAGAGTTACTAGTTAAAGTAGTGATCTAGATGATAACCAGTTATTGGAAATTTAGAGTTCAAGTTGGACATTGGGATCCTTTAATCTTTTGACTAAATAATTTCCCATAATAGAAGTATATTTTTTGAAACTCCAACTCTCAATTCATAATATTATTTTAGAATATTTTAATATTTCCATGTAAACAAATTGTCCCATAATTTCAAATTTATTTAAAAAAAGGGTGGTATAAGGGGGAGCAACAATAAAGAGAAATATCAAGTACTGAACTAGGCATAACTAGCTTAGTTCAAACATCCTAATAAACTTATTGATTTGTTGTCTAAATTCAATCAATAATTTGTGTGGATATTTTTCATCACTTACACAAGTCTTCCCTATTTTTTTTAGATAATGTAGCATCAAAAATTGTTTCCCTTGACAATTTCACACTAGGTTTAGCTCCCCCCTATGTGCTTGAACCTAATTATGCATTTAATTACCCATTTTATAAATATCTTCAAAAAATCAAACAATGGGAATGAAAACAAGAATTAAATATTTGGCATGATGTTTAAGGCCTCGAAAAAAATGGGTTTGGACTAGGGCATCCCATGCCCTTGTCTAACCCTTTTTTGCCCCATTTTGGATATGTCAATGTCAAAATTTTGTCATTTGAAAATCCTAGAAAATATTAGTCTTTTTTATCAATTGAAATCCTAAAAAATCTATTAAAATAATTGAAGATCCTAAAATTAGTCAAGGCAATTCAAGGGAATATTTAATAGGATTATTACAATATTTTCATCAATCAAGATCAAGCTTGCAAGACATCAAGAAGATGGAAAAAATTGTGTTCAAAAAGACATTATGATCAATCATGCCAAATTATTAAGATGTATTGAGTTATCCTCTATGTGCTATCTACAATAGTCTAGTATGTTTTGGGAACTAACCTTTTGTAGGTCTATCAAGCAATCAAGGCATCTATCAATCAAAATTTGTGGAAACTTGTGGTGTGATATCACTTCGTCAAGGATTTCACATCAAGGTAACATTATCACTTATCATTTTAGTCAATTATTGTTGTTTTGGCCTTTTCCTAACATAGGGTATGCCCTCTTGATCAACATTACTTGTTGTGCATGGAGGTAGAAATACTAAAATGAGGTTTGACTTAGGAAAACCCCTATACAACACAACCTTTCCCCCTCTTTTCATGTGTGCATGTCAAATCCAAGATTTTTAGCAGGAGATGGTTCTAGAAAACATAGAATAGGTTGTAACCTATATCTCAAACTTTGCATATCCTGAAATGGAGGAAGGTAGTCTAGGGTGCCCCATGCCCCTGACCAATCAAATCAACTCCAAATTTCTTTTACAAGTTCCTCTTCGTATCTCAGTTTTAGATCTAAAGTTTTTCAATACTTTTCATTTTTGTTTATGAGATAAATTATATTTTTAGATCTAGGGTTACATGCCAACTAGGCTTATTAAAACACACATATAATTCATCTCTTTTACAACTCAATAAAAACATAAACCCTAGGAGGTTGGGTCTCCCTTGTGATAGTAATCCAATCATAAAACCCTAGTTGGTTTATGTTTGAATGTGGACTTAAAGTGAAAAGGAGATAATCGTAGTTAGTTTAATTGGATCTAGGATAACATTTCCTACTTTACATATAGTACCATTTATTTTCCACGTCATAGCACATTGATAACTTTGTACTTTATAATCATCATTCTCTTAAAAGAGAAAAAAAGATCTTTTAGTGTAACAATGTGCCCTAAAATGAGGCATCTTCTTCAAGGGTAAGACATAATTCTATGTTAGCAATTTAATAAATTCTCTTGATAAGGAAATTCTTTGATATTTTGTTCATGTTGCTTGATTTTCAGTATAACTCTTCTTTGTTGTGCATCACCATAAGTCTTTATTTGTTGTGCATTGTCATCAAGCCTTCATCTAAATCGAAACATGTTGAGCCTTTTAGTTCTTTACGACTCAGTGTGTACTATTATCAATTTTTCTCATTATAATTTGAGATTCTTTTCTATAATAGCTTAAGCAATAGGTACATTATGATTGTTTTAGTTGGGAAAGGACCATTACATTTTTTTTGTCTTCTTGGTTATTATTTTCCTCATTTTCCCTCTAATCTTGTACTCCCTCCATAATTAATCTATTAGACCCTTTCTACTTTGACCTATTTTCTATTGGCTCTCTTTGCATCTTCAATGGTTCTTTGTGTGAATCATGTCCATCTAAATCACAATTATGAATTATCAATCATATTATCAAAATTTCAAGATTCTACTTGGTCAGATTTTAATAATTTCCCTTGACTAATCCTTGTTTACGCTGAAGGCGTATCCACTATGAACTGCACCAAACTATTCTTTTAAATCGACAGCTGAAGCCATCCTGGAGATGACTCTCCACACTCTGACCATTCATCGCTTTTAAAGCACACCAGTCAACATCAAAGGCATTTAATAAGGTGTAAATTCATTCCAGTCAACATCGAATGCATCTAATGGCTTCTTACCTCCCCATGTCACATTTTGTCAGCAGTTTTTAGGTTACTTTCTCTCACATTCAAAGAAGCCATGCGAGGTCAGCTATACCATGGCGTGTAGCATTTAAGATTTAATCTCAACAAACAAAACCAATAGGAGAGATCAGTGCATTCATCAATGAAGGCTTCTCAGAAAATCTAGACCATTGAATGTAAAATACAGGTTGGGTCATTTCTATCAGCGCTCTAGTTCCACGACGTTAACCATTGATTTTCTCGAGTGATCTACATTCTCTATTGACTTGGATATGAATATCTTGTTGTGATTTCAGCTACCACCTTCATACATGACCAGTATAGATGTACTCGAGATAAATAACATTGATTGCAAACTGATCTTATTTTCTAGATATTATCCTGTTAGTAAATAGATACTGAAGAATGCATTCGTAAAATGTCCACTCAACCATCTCTGTAATCAAAACGTCTAATCTATATTTATTTTGCATAGGTGTAAATATTTAGATATTTCTTTAACCGCCCCCTCATCGCCGCCTCCAATGTGCTTAAATAAGCTAGTTGGTAACATATAACTCCATCAACAACCTGGACAATTCGACTTACAGGTAGAAGATCCTTAGGTACATTTATTTTATTCTGATCATCTCTCTCTTATTTTTATTGTGTACCTGTATACTGTGCATCTCTTATAGCAGATTTTCTGGAGTAAGACTTACTAACTTAATATACTGTGCTGTCAACAAATGTCTTATTTTACATATTCGCCTACTTTCCTAAATGGTTGTATCTTTCTTTTCATACTATTGTATATCCCTTACTGTTGATAGTGCATATGCAAAGTTTAGATTTCTGGCTAATTTTGCACTTAGAAACCTTGCATAGAGGGAACATCCTTATCTACGATTGTCATTTGAGTGTGATATTGGTCTCTATCCTCACCTAGTATAGGTACCTACTTTCCTTGCTAGCAGTTAATTCTGTGTCTGTCTCCAAAGTCCCTGCGTCAATTCGACCCTTCTTTCCCTATATGGCTTTAATGTGCAGAGCTCATAAGCTTCTTCAGGATTTCGGCTTCCTCATGACAATGACGATGGTAATTACGTAGAAAATGTTCAACTTAGGTTTTCGGTGATGGGTAATTTTTTTGTTGTTTGTGGAAATTTAGCTGGTGCAAAGAGTTCACAGTCTTGTAGGCTCTAGTCTTGAGGTGGGAAAGTTTTTGCGTGAGTTAATTACTATTGGATAGGAAATGAATGTAAAACTTGTGGGTTGTAGTTATTAGTGTTTAATAGATTTCAATATATCATGATCAATTGACCGTATCATATTTGAGAGGAGCCAACCTATTTTTTACTATCAACGGCTGAAATTCCTCTAGAGACGATTAAAATCATTTCATGCATCCATTCTGCCCAGTTTTATCTTTTAATATTTACAATCATTTCGTAGCGACTTTGTATTGAATTTGTAGCTCACAATCTTTCTCTGTATTCTCCACTCCTCTTTGTTTGCATTGAAGATGCCATTTCCCAGTAGGTTGTGCAGAATTTTGTTAGAGATATTACGTTTGGGATTATTCTCAAATCGGGTGTTCACTATGTGATATATGTTCTCTAGATTGTTCCTGGCAACCAAATGTCGAATTCACATAGCCTGCCTTGATTTTTCCAGAATGAAATCATGCAGCCAGTGAAAGGATACGATTTGGGTTCACAAAAATTATCAGAAATCCTTCGTTGCACTATGAAAACTCCACATATGAGTATAAGAAATCCCCAAATTATAACAGCCATAGTTCTGTAGCAAGAAAAGCCTTGTTTGCAGCTGTACCAATTGAGTATGTAGCTTTATAAGATTGCAAGTCTGTGTAATTTTGTCACTGATTTGTTTGGCACGGGACCATTTTGATCACATATTTGTGTGTTGTCCAGAAGTTGATGTTACAATTTCCCATAGGATCTAAACATTTTAAATGAAATTCCAATTTAAAATGCTCAATCTTATCTTCTCTTTTATTATTGTAAGTGATATACCCTAGATTAATTATTTGCATTGATACTAAGTGAGAATGTTAATATACAGTGTGGATTTTTTATTTTAACTGATTAGGTTTTAGAATTATGAAAGGGAAAGAACAAAAAATATTTAGCATGCAATTGAAAATGTCTACTTTTCTTTAAATCTATGTTGCAAGTTTTTTCCAATGATCTATCTTCAAAATGCTTAATTCTTGAAAAGCAATGCGCTAAGAATAGGTTTGGTATTTTAATTTGAATATATATTTTGAGTTATTTTTAATTTTAATAATAATAAATAGTTTTCTATAAAGATATATAATGAATAAAAAGGCCAAAAAACAATCTTAGACTTTTTTATATCATTTGTCCTTTTTATTTATTTAATTTATATCTTCATTTTTTTATAACTATTTTTTTAACTATAAACGTACATTTTCTACACATTTTCTATATATTATGAATTGAATTTGTACATTTAAATGCAAATGTTATCCATTATTGTATTTAACATAATGACATTAGTTAACATTAAGTGATTTTTTTACATTTACTACATCCAGGAATGGCACTCCCTAGTCAACATACTGATATAATTGAAATATCAGATAGTGACAGCTCCCCAAAAATTCCAATTGGTTCACCTCTTTCAACTAATTGGGATGGATCTTCTGTAAACGTTGTGGATCTGTCAAATGATATCCATGTCAATTTTTTTGACAATTTGAACACAATACAAACAATTGTTTGAAATGTACATACTGTCAAGGGCTTCAAAGTGCAAGCAATGGAAGGGACACTACAAGAGTTCCATGAAATGTGTGACAAACTTGCTGCATTTTGTACTTTCTTGAGAGAGATGCATGCTGATGAGGTTTACGAAATGGGCTGTGCTCCATACATAAAATGTGCTTTCCAAAACTATATAAATCATGCATGAAAAAATTTTATTCTTCAAATATGTATATAGTTCACTTTTGTAATGTGCTTACAAGTATTCAAAACTATGACTACTTTCCTACCTTTTTGCATGAAGCTCCTACAATAAGTCTTACTTTCCTAGTGCAGCGAACAAGGTTGTGTTCCTCGTAGTAAAAATACATTCCTTAAGTTCCTGAAAGGTTGTTTACTATGTAAATCAGATACTATATTTAATAGAATCTATGTCCTCTAATAACCATAGATAAATCATTTTTTGTACATGATGTAATACATATGCAATAGTATTCATACTTATCTCTCATGATTTGGCTTGTACACTCTATGAATTTTTATTATAGTATATGACATAAAAGACCACATTTGTAACATTCTTAAATTGTCTACAATAAGTATTACTTTCCTAGTGCAACAAACAACATTATGTTCCTCGTAGAAAAACTACATTCCTTAAGTTCCTAAAATATTATACAATTTATGACATTTTATTACAGTATAGGACATAAAAGACCACATTTGTAACTTTCTTAAATTGTCTACACATAATTGTTATTATGAAATACAAAACAAGATATAAATTTAAACTATGTTTTCCTTTGAAGATTTGAATGCTTTATCAAATATGTTAACTTTGTATCTCAATTTCATATACAAAAAATTACACCATTTATTTACTCCAAACTTGAAGCCTTTGCAATATTAGAATATAATTTTTATTTGCATTCAAAATGGCACTTATTTTGGACTGGTTTTCTCAAGTTCTTCGTTATCCACTTGACTTATGCTCACCACATTTTGTACTCCTTATATCCACAGGAACAAATTGCATCCATCGACTCCATTCAACAGGCTCACTCTAAACTTCTCAAATACCGTGTTGAACTTTCTGATGGTTTACACACCCATCATGCTTTACTTCCTACCCAATTCAATGATCTTGTGTTGGAGGAGGCTCTAGTAAAAGGTTCTATTGTCCTACTTAAACAATATAGCTCAAAGATGTTTCACAAATTTATGTACGTGAACATACTTCCATAAACTTTTCCTTCTTCAAATTTTCCCCTTGCATTCTCTTACAAAGTTTTTCACTTTGCATAATATCAGGGCTATCATTATTGAAAAATTTGAATTAATTTCAAAGAATGCACCAATTTTTGGTACTCCAACTCCTCTCCTGCAATCTAGAAGCTCCCTCCCATCAAGTAGCTCTCTAGCCCCAGTGGGATCCCCTCAATCTACAAATGATTCATTTGAAGAAGATGTTGAGCCTCAAAGTCAGAAGAGTATATCCCCTTTTAATCCAATTCCCATAAAAATGTTAACCCCCAACCATAAGTATTGGACCATTGAGGGTCGAGCCTTGATGAAATCATCAATTCACTAATATAAAAATGCTAGACATGATGGAAAAGTTTTTGGATTTGATTTCGTAGACATGGCAGGCTTTGAAATTCATATTTCTTGCTTCAACGAACAAGTTGGAGACTTTTACCATGCTATTAACTCTGATATTCTTTATGTCATCTCCAACAAACGCATCAAAGTTGCAAACAAAAAATATAGTAGCTGCACACATCCATACCAAATAATTCTGCATAGCTCATCAACTGTCATTGCATCTACATCCTTGAACTCTACAATACCCACACATACTTTCCACTTTAAAAGTATCCAATCATTGTCCTTGTTTCCTATCAATTCCCTTGTCGATGTCATTGGAATACTTGTAGCTATCTCCCCTGCATCAACTATTCATAAAAGAGATGGTACAAAGACAATTAAATGCACTGCTACAATTGTTGATATGTCAGCTTGTACCATAGATGTTACACTTTGGGGTCATCATAATACAAATGAAAAGAGTTTTATTTTGTTATCAAAAAAATTGTATAGTCACACATATAAAAATATTTTCCTACATTTTCCTTCCAATTTGTAATTTGCATAGCTTATGTTCTCCTTCCTTGTCGCATTGATCATGGTTTTCCTCAAATTTAAATGAAAAGAACATATATAAATTAACACTGTCCATATTTTTTTACAGCTTTATGTACACTAAAATTTCTATGTACAAATTTGTATGTATGTATCCTATATATTCTACTTATTATCTCTCACAATTCTATTTCATTCCTTTTACCATCAACATTTGCTATTATGGAGGCAGAAAATGAAAGATTGCAAGAAATACGCTCTCGCCAAAATGCATTGAAACGAAAACAATACCATGCAAGGAAACATGATATTAACAAACGAAGATGCAAGGTCAATCAAACTCTTGTTTCTAGAGCCTCAACATCTACATTCTCTCCACCTCTTACTGTACCCATCCTACAAAGTATTGCACCTCCCCCATAAAATATAGTTCATCCTACCCCAAATATCGAAATGCACCCTTCACCACTTTTCTCCCAAGAGGATTTCTCTGCTAGAAATAACTTCCAATCAAAGTTAGATAGCCTGTCAAAAATATCAACTTGTGTGGTTTGCATGGAGAGATATCCAGGAATCAAAACTAGGCAAACAAATGGACTCACAACTTGTTCTAGATGCATATCTGAAAAGAATGACCATCGGTTCTCAAAGTGGAACAACATGGACCCTGGTGAGCAACCTGTATGTTTAAAAATTCTATCCCAAATTGAGGAAATGCTAATAGCAAGAGTTAGCCCAATACTTCAAGTTACCTATGCAAGGGGGCCAACTAAAATACAGTGGCCACACTATCAACTTTCCACAAGATATTTTTGCAATTGCATCCTATTTGCCTAGGCATATTACTGACCTTGATATTCTAATAGTAAACAGGGAAAATATCGACCAACAAACATATAGCTTCCTTGTGAGTAGAGGTCGTGTCCACGAGGCACTTAAATAGAAGATAAGCAATGACCCATACTACAAGGATGTCCAAATAGATGAGCTTGCATTATCAAATTTTCCAGAGTGTTCTACTAATGTCTCAAACCTTATTTTTGCAACATCTTCAAATCCTACTACCATAGATGCAAACTTCAACGAAACAAGCAACACCGAATATGACCCTAATGAACACAGCTTGTTACTGACAACATCCTTTGTGGCGAATCTCCCACATGCACGTACAGAGGTTGAAGAGGTGTGCTCTTTGCTACAACTAGGTGTAGGATGACCAACACCAACCATTGTGTTAGAACTGTGAAAATTTGAAATTTTCACAGTCAATTGCACTCATAATCTTCCAAATAAGTCCCACCATGAGCATATTTTCCCCATATTTGTCCCATAAAATCCATCTAGGTCTGAATATTCCATATTATAAATCCTATCGGCATGAAGAAATCAAGGTCTCCCTGATCCATATTGCATTTTCTACTAACATACATTTTGTTGCAGATTATATGCAAGACCTCAGGAATGTCACACCGATTGGAATTCATTTGCAGGTGTCTTTCGGCAGGACACTAGTCATTGTCTCGACAATAGAGGAAGTTTCATATCCGGAAGAATGATTTCACCGGGGTGAGGTCTCACCGAATGGGTCGTGTCTCACCGACCAGTGCATGAGAAAGAACACATCGGTAGGAGATTCATTGTCGGAGTGAAGTCATAGTGAACCCTTTATGTCTCACCGACTAGCACGCAGAACGAGCAAACCTTTCAGCCAAATCACAAATCTTCGGGATGTGGTCTTGCCGAATACATTATGTCTCACCGACTGACACACGTGGAAGTATATCTACCAAGCTAAAGGTACTGCGGATGAGGTCTTGGCGAGTTTGAATTGTCTTACCGACCGGCGATGAGGATATGCATATTGGTAAGACTAAAGTGCATCGGAGTAAGGTCTTACTGAAGGTGTTTGGTCTTGCCGACACAACGGAGGGATTATATCAAAGAACTGTCAGGAGGAAGTCATGTAGTCCTATCGACCTATAAGTTACACCAATAGAATATTTCAGGGAGAGTCTCACCGAATAAAGTAATCTGGAGGAATGGGTTCGGCGAGATATTTGGCATTGGTATGAGTATTTTCGAAGATTCACAGTCTTGCCGATGAAATTTGTTTCATCGGTGAGAAACTTGAAGGTCACGTCGAGGTATGGTTTCATAAGTGAAAAGGTGGTTACATTTCAGTGACCAAAAAATTACCACGGGGTGCATCTCGGTAAGACATAGGCGATCTGTGGGACATCTCCCCGACTCATAATTGTTTCAGTGACCAGAAAATATACTAAAGAACACATCTCGATAGGACATAATATAGTCTATGGGACGTCTCCCCGACATCATAAGGTCATGGCGAAGCACATGGGATGAATGGACATTCGTCGATGAGACTCAAAGTGTCGATGTGATGACATGACATCATAGCGATGAATAACAGGATGACTGTCAGTGTAACATTGAGGATCGATATGACTACAGGATGTCTCAGTGAGTGCTTAGTAGAGCCTGAATGCAAACAGTTGCTTGCCGACATTGGAATACAATGTGTTGTGTCTTTTCAGACACAAATGTATAAATATCCATTTTCAACTATAAATAAGGGGATGGTAGATAGTAGAAAGATGGTAGATAGATTGGAAATGGATATAGTAGAATAAAATTTTCATAATAGAGAATATGATGTATGATTTCAAAATGGAGATATCAACGAAAATCAGTTGATGTGGCTGCTTGTTTCTGGTGTCAATTGTTTGTTGTGCTCATAAAATTATTATTCAAGTTGTCTGTAAAATTGATGATGTCTGGTTATTTAAATTGACATAACAAGTTTGTGTTCAGTTTATCAGTCCACATTTGTTGTATCTGTGTGATTGGTTGATCGGTTCTTTCAAGGAAGGATTAAATCCTTTTAATTAATCACAGTAATCAGGGAAATTCATCTTGATCAATAAGAACTTAATAATCACAGTCTTGCATGTTTATACAAGTTATAAACAAAATATATGCCAAACAATTTGAGTGTTTTCAGAAATAAGTTGCCCATTTCTATTTCATTTGACTCCACCTACCCAATAAGGCACTAGTCTCTGCATTTCACCATTTAGATTCATTCATTTTCTTTACATCTATTAACCGAGCATATTAGGATTTAGTTTTAGAATATTGCTATACAATCTATACCAAATTTGATTTCATTTGTCCACTCCTACTTGCCATTGTGGGCAAAACATTTCAAGAGGAATAACCACATTAAGTCTGCTTCATTCATATAGGTACACCTGCCTTGGTCTAGTAGCACCTGAAGAGTAGAAGGTCTCAAATTTTTGACTTTGTCTGTTACCCTGAAACGTCCCAAGAGATTGGCAACCTTTTGAGGCTTTTCGCCTGCATTTTTGAGAGCTAACACATTGCATGGCCACCCATTTCTCCAAATCCTATAAATGAATACACCACTGAAGGATTATTTGCTATGGCATTCCATACTTTGTTTCCAAATGGAAAAGCTGCATTCAAGCAACAACGTATCAAAGAAATTAAACTACATGAATATGCTCTCCACCTTATAAGGTACCATGATCAGCGGTTTGGGCAACACCCTCGGTTTAGGTACTTCATTCTAAATATCACTATACACCACCATAGCCAAACAACCTCCTATGTATTTTTCAGCAAAAATCTTGATGGTCGTCTTCCTTCAACAATCTACGACCTGCGCCAAAGATTAAAGGACATGCCAAATGAAAAACTTGCAGATCAGCTCATGTGATTTAGTTTGACCATTCATGGAAAGCGTCCATTTTGGACCCAACGTCGAGGGGAACTTTCAGACATTATCATTCAAATTGGTTTCCCGTCACTCTTCTTCACCCTAAGTGCAGCAGATACTAAATGGCTAGACTTGCATGCCATCATGCCAACCAAGCCTCCTACAAATCGTTCCATGGCTTCTAGATGGAGGATCCATAACATTGTACAAAATCCACACCTCACCATTGTCTACATGCACCATAGGTTTACTGCATTTTGGGAAGAGGTCTTGGAAAAGCTTCTTGGTGCATCTGAATATTGGTATAGGTAAACCCTTTCTTTCTCAATCTTGCAAAATACACGCATACTTTAATTGTTTACTATAAATCATCAGTTTACTTTTAACAATAGACTCTTACCTTAATAGTTTTCTAAATATCATATTTTCATAGGTACGAGTGGCAACACAAAGGATCCGTACACATTCATGGTTTTCTATGGCTTGCACAAGCTCCTGATATTAGTAGATTAGAATGGAATAACATTCAATCTGTACAAAATGCACTTGATTACATAGATAGATATGTCTCTGCTTGGAATCCACATAGCCTCCAATTGAGAGGCCAGACAATTCACCACTCTATTCTTGATGATCCATGCTTGCTAGACACAACAAGGATATTATCATGTGAGCCCTCAATAGACTATTGTGAATTAGTCAATCGTGTTGAACGACACACAAAGTGTAATTTGCTAACATGCCTTAGAAAGAAAGGCCCAACTATTGTATGTCGCTACAAAGCACCATGGTCCATGCAAGAGAAGTCAACTCTTTCAAATGATGATACCGATCATCCTAAGCATACAACAGCTCGTAATGATGATCGGTTGAACCTTCACAACCCATCTATCCTATCTATCTGGAGGGCTAATGTAGACTGCCAACCTATATTATCAATTGTTGTTGTCCTAAAATATATTGCAAAATATGCTGCAAAAGCTAAGCACAAGTCTGAATCATAACATACCATGTTATCTCGCATCTCCACAAACTTAGAGTCAGAATTGCCAGCCTGAATTTCTTTTTGTAAATTGCTTACTGATAGCCTAGTGGATCGTGATATTAGTGCCCAAGAAACTTGCCACCTTCTACTAAAATTACCCCTCTCCATATCCAGTAGAACATTTGTGTATTTAAATGTTAACCACCATAAATTTCAACATGTCTTAATCTCACCCACATCAGTTACCACAACACCTACGTACATTGATGCATACATGGCCTGCCCAATTCATCTAGACGCAATGCCACTCATTGAACTAACCCAAATATGGACCTTTAGAGCCTCCCGAAAAAATGAACAATGGAAGCAATGCCCTCATAAAGCAATTGTTCGCATCTCACCTAAGTTCACTACCATCCTTGCAAGAGATGACAAAAGCTTTCATGAATTTTGTTGGAGTAAACTTATTTTATACCACCCCTTTCGCAACATTGACAATGATTTTGGGTCCTCTGAACATCAGATTATATCGCAATGGGAGAGGATTTCTTCTACATACAGGGCATGGCATGTACATCGCACACTTCCAACTCCAGCAGAGGCATCAGATGCATGCAGCAGCTCAAGCGTTGACCATTCCTTACAAGGCCACAACCTAGAATAGCAACAATCCAACCTAACCCCAATACAACTTGATGCACTAAACATGCTTGGTCACCGTGAAATTGAAATTCACCATGAATGGAAACAATCCAGCCTGACCCCAATACAAATGCATTTTGCTACTACTTTCATAGACTCTAATCAACCAACCTTTCAAGTGCACCATGCTCTCCATGAACAGATCCATACTACTTTCTCTACTCAGCAGCAAAAAACATTTGATATAATTTGCTCCCACCTAAGCACACTTCCATTGCAACCACCGCTCAAGCTAATTGTTCAAGGGACTGGAGGAACTGGAAAGTCACATCTCATAAAACAAATAAGACA
>VDFB02202098.1:74067-87570 GCA_007258455.2 Sequoia sempervirens | reverse complement strand
GCCCCTACTTCAATATTACAAAAGACAAAAAAATATGGGGGAACTATGTTGACCAACTATGCAATTTTTTAAAGGAGAGATTCACCATTGTAATTAATATTTTTAGTGATTATTCGCTAGGATTCACCATTGTGATTATTATTTTTTCCAATTATTCATTAAGATTCACCAGGATTTTACAATTTTTTTAATAATGTGTTATAGATTCACCAAGAAAATTAATATTTTTTTTCAAATAAAAGGAAGGATTCGCCAGGATTTTACACCTTTGCCGAGGGGGGGTTTCTTAAATTTATCCCTACCCAGAATGAGTTTATTGATGCACTCAACCTCAACCTTCAGGTCATTTATGCGCAGTCCCTGACCCTAGACCCTATATTTAGATAGTAGGGAGCCGTGGGATGGGACAATTAATCTCATCCGGAATGAAGAACTATTGGTTGAATGATACAGAGGGGGTCGAGTGCCAACCCAACTATATAATTATGATTGTTTTAGTTGGGAAAGGACCATTCCATTGTAGTTTGTTTTCTTGGTAACTATTTTCCTCATTTCCCCTCTAATCTTGTACTCCCTCCATTATTAATCTATTAGACCCTTTATAATTTGACGTATTTTTTATTGGTTCTCTTTGCATCTTCAATGGTTCTTTGTGTGAATCATGTGCATCTAAATCACAATTATGAATTATCAATCATATGACCAAAGTTTCAAGATTCTAGTTTAGCAAGTTCCCTCTACTAATCCTTGTTCTTTCTTCTATTCAAAATTTAGATAGTAATATAAAGATTATTCATGTAGAAAAATAAAATAAAATCTAACATTAACATATTACAATCAAATCCCATTTCCATAATTATCTATTGTGGAGATTTTTCAAATTATTTTTCAAAAAATGATTCAGTGAGGGTAAAAAGGCATGTAGCCAAATGAATTCCCTTTAACTAAAACACCTCCTCATCAAACATACCCACATAACTAGATAATACATTCATCCTATAAATATCACATCAAAATAATATGGTCAGTCAATAGAAGAAGAATGTAATAATATACCCATTAAAGAATATTATATTAAGATGTTTTGAATCTTAGCCCATTCCTATTCTCCACCAGGTTTCTCCATAGATACTTCCCACTTGCCATATCCACCATTATCCAAAAAAATTTGCAAGTTTCTCACATGCCTACAAGACAAGCCAAAAATTCAGTACATAAAAACCAATGAACAAATACTACAAGAAGATCAAGAATAAAGATTACAAGTTTCTCACATGCCTGCAAGAAGATTAATAATATTAAATTACATGGATAAAATATACTAAATTATTGTATAATGTTTCATGAAGGCCAAAACAAAATTCCTCATATTACAAATAATGTTTTCAAGGTTATTACACATATCCAAAATATCATTACCTTCTCTATAGGGATGACTAAAAATGACCTTCCTAGAGGATTTTTAGAGTTTTGAGGAGTCCCTGTGATAACATATAGATAATATTTCCAAGTTGGGGAGGATATTCTCATGAGGCAATCCATGATAAGGAAAGAGTCTCCTTAATAACCAACTATATATGGAAATTCCACGAGCAATCTTGATCCCTCCAAAAGTATCCATAACCTATAGGACATTTTTATCGGATTGAAGGCCAATCTCCCTTGCAAAGAAATAACTAGTACCCTACTACACCTTTAAGATGCCTCCACCACAAGTAGGCCTAGATTGGTCTCTAGTATAAGGATAATTTAGCTTTAATCCATCTAGTATCTAGGCATTTCCCTTTGAAACCTTTCCTCTCCCTTTAGAGCACATAGGATAAAGTAGTGATAGAGGATAACTAGTTATTGACAATTTAAAGTTCAAGTTGGACATTGGGATCCTTTAATCTTTTGAATAAATAATTTCCCATAATAGAAGTATATTTTTTGAAACTCCAACTCTCAATTCATAATCTTATTTTAGAATATTTTAATATTTACTTGCAAACAAATTGTCCCATACTTTCGAATTTATTTAAAAAAAGGGTGGTATAAGGGGGAGCAACAATAAAGAGAAATATCAAGTACTGAACCAAGTGTAACTAGCCTAGTTCAAACATCCCAATAAACTTATTGATTTGTTGTCTAAATTCAATCAATAATTTGTGTGAATATTTTTCATCACTTACACAAGTCTTCCCTATTTTTTTAGATAATGTAGCTTCAAAAATTGTTTCCCTTGACAATTTCACACTAGGTTTAGCTCCCCCCTATGTGCTTGAACCTAATTATGCATTTAATTACCCATTTTATAAATATCTTCAAAAAATCAAATAATGGGAATGAAAACAAGAATTAAATATTTGGCCTGATGTTTAAGGCCTCGAAAAGGATGGGTTTGGACTAGGGAACCCCACGCTCTTGTCTAACCCTTTTTGGCCCCATTTTGGATATCTCAATGTCAAAATTTTATCATTTGGAAATCCTAGAAAATATTAGTCTTTTTCATCAATTGAAATCTTAAAAAATGAGATCCTAAAATCTGTCAAGGCAATTCAAGGGAAGATTTAATAGGATTATTACAAAATTTTCATCAATCAAGATCAAGCTTGCAAGACATCAAGAAGAAGGAAAAAATTGTGTGCAAAAAGACATTATGATCAATCATGCCAAATTATGAAGATGTATTGAGTTATCCTCTACATGCTATCTACAATAGTCTAGTATGTTTTAGGAACTAACCTTTTATAGGTCTATCAAGGAATCAAGGCATCTATCAATCAACATTTGTGGCAACTTGTGGTGTGACATCACTTCATCAAGTATTCCACATCAAGGTAACATTATCACTTATCATTTTAGTCAATTATTGTTGTTTTGGCCTTTGCCCGACCTAGGGTATGCCCTCTTGATCATCATCATTTACTATAGGTGGAGGTAGAAATACCAAAATGGGGTTTAACTTAGGAAAGCCCCTATACAACACAACCTTTCCCCCTCTTTTCATGTGTTAAGGTCAGATCTAGGAGTTTCAATAGGAGACAATTCAGAAAACATTAGAAAATTGTATCTATATCTCACTTTATAGATCTTAGAAAGGGAGAAGCCACCTAGGTTCTATTCCCACTAGTCAAATCAACTCCATTTTTTTTCAGTAGGTTCCTCTTTTTGTATCTCAACTTAGGATTTGAAGCTAGCAAAACCTTCCATTTTCGCTCATGTGGTAAATTATATTTTCAGATCTAGGGTTACATGTCAACAGGCTTATTAAAACACACATAAAATTTATCCTTTTTACAACTAGGGTTACATGCCAACTAAGCTTATTAAAACACACATAAAATTCATCTATTTTACAACTCAATAAAAATATAAACCCTAGGAGGTTGGATCTCCCTTGTGATAGTAAGTCAATCATAAAACCCTAGTTGGTTTATGTTTGAATGTGGACTCAAAGTAAAAAGGAGATAATCATAGTTAATCTAATTGGATCTAGGATAACATTTCCTACTTTATAGATAATACCATTTATTTTCCACGTCATAGCACATTGATAACTTTGTATTTTATAATCACCGTTCTCTTAAAAGAGAATAAAAGATCTTTTAGTGCAACAATGTGCCCTAAAATGATGCATCTTCTTCAAGGGTAAGACAAAATTCTATGTTAGCGATAATAAATTCTCTTGATTAGGAAATGCTTTGATATTTTTTTCATGTTGCTTGATTTTCAGTATAACTCTTCTTTGTTGTGCATTATCATCAAGCCTTCATCTAAATAGAAACATGTCGATCCTTTTAGTTCTTTACGACTCAACGTGTATTGTTATCAGTTTTTCTCATTATAATTTGAGATTCTTTTCTATAATAGCTTAAGCAATGGTACATTATGATTGTTTTAGTTGGGAAAGGACCATTCCATTGTAGTTTGTCTTCTTGGTTATTATTTTCCCCATTTTCCCTCTAATCTTGTACTCCCTCCATAAATAATCTATTAGACCCTTTCTACTTTGACCTATTTTTTATTGGCTCTCTTTGCATCTTCAATGGTTCTTTGTGTGAATCGTGTCCATCTAAATCACAATTATAAATTATCAATCATATGATCAAAATTTCAAGATTCTAGTTGGTCAGATTTTAGCAAGTTCCCTCGACTGATCCTTGTTATTTCTTCTATTCAAAATTTACATAGTAATATAAAGATTATTCATCCAAAAAAATAAAATAAAATCTAACATTAACATCTTACAATCTGTTGTGCAGATTTTCCAAATTATTTTTCAGAAAATGATTCAGTGAGGGTAAAAGGCATGTAGTCATATGAATTCCGTTTAACTAAAACACCTCCTCATCCAACAGACCCATAGACCCACATAACTAGATAATACAATCATCCTGTGAATATCACATCAAAACAATATGGCCAGTCAATAGCAGAAGAATGTAATAATTTACCCATCATATTATGATGTTTTGACTCCTAGCTCATTCCTGCTCTCCACCAGGTTTCATCCAAAAAAGGATTGCCAGTTTTTCACTTGCCTGCAAGACAAGCCCGAAATTCAGTACATAAAAACCAATAAAGAAATACTGCAAGAAGATCAAGAATTAAGATCCATACCATTTTCATACTGAAGTAAGATGGCCTAATGCTGGAGATTTCTTCCTTTCTCTTGTCCTCATCTTGAAATTCTGCATCTTTAGATGATGAGATTGTCGTCCATGTCAAGAAGAAAGCAAGAGTTGCAGACAAGAATACCAGAATTATTCTCATTGGGCACATTTTTTCCTTCACCCAGATCAACAATTCTCCTCAAAATCTCTTAAAGTGGACCCACTCCAATTGTACTGTAAACATATTTATTGAAGAAGTTATTCATAGTGGATAAGTTTTAGTGGGTTAATCTGAGAATAATTCCAAGCAAGGAATGTGTCATATGCATTAGAAAGATTTCCAGTGGGTTTCTGGCATAAGAAATATAGTTGACAGTCACCCACGTGTCTACGTCATCCACTGGATTTTCTTGCATTTTCTTTAAGAATAGCAAACGCGTAGTTTAACAAGTCAAGGAAAACGGCTTCCTAGAGTGTTCTACAACTGTAAACTCAGAAGCATAATGAGAAATGTGGAGCACCACAATTTTTCCACTAATAAAAAAATATTTATAAACAAAATAAAAAAGTTTTGAATGGACATGATCTCATTTTCATTTGGTATCATCAAGAAATATACCATCATCTTTATCAATTATTTTCAATCAACTGAATTACAACCATTTAATATGGTTTGGCTTAAACAACTTTGACTTGTTTAAGAGACCCATATGAAATTACACTAGCTTCTCCAAGTAGAGTCCATCTATTAGTATGATTTCAAATGAGCCACCTAACCAAATCAAAGCTAAAAAGATTTGAAGGGACGTGATCCCATTTTCATTTGGCGTTGCCAAGAAATATAAGATCATCTTTATCAATTGCATTCAACCAACTGAACTACAATCATTTAATATGGTTTGGCTTAAACGACCTTGACTTGTTTAGGAGGCCCATGTGAGATTATACTACCTTCTCCAAGTAGAGCCCACCTATTAGTGTGATTTCAAATGAACCACCTAAGCAAATCAAAGCTATTTTTTTTTTAAGGGACAATGATCCCTTTTTCATTTTGCGTCTTCAAGAAATATAAGATCATCTTTATCAAGTGTGTTCAACCAACTAAACTACAACCATTTAATATGGTTTGGCTTAAATGGCTTTGACTTGTTAAGGAGACCCATGTGAGATTACACTAGCTTCTCCAAGTAGAGCCCACCTATTAGTATGATTTCAAATGAGCCACCTAACCAAATCAAAGCTTAGAGTGTGTTGTTTAAGTCTGACTCTTTAATACAAGAGAAATGTTTCAAAATACTTTGATTTTATGTTTTTCATGAGTCGTTATATTTTTATTAATGCTATAAGTTAGATGGAAATCTCATATCTATTTTAAGGTGCCTTTTAGATAAATATATTTAAAGCATTTATAGTGGTGTCAAAGTTTTATAAAAATAAAGTATTTCAAGAGTTTTATATGTTATTTTATTTTCTAAAATCCATAACTTTTCTAAATACTTTCTTTTTATTTGTTCCAATTACAAAATAAATTATTTACTTAATATAGTAATTTATAAAGCTATTTTATTTACTTAACAACTATTTTAATCATGACATGGACATAAATTAAAAAATGAATTCCTAGTGATCTACAATTGTAAACTCAGAGGCAAGATGAGAAATGTGGAAAAAATATTTATAAACAAAATTAAAGAGTTTAGAAGGGTTACAATCTTTGTCTCATTGTTGTCTCATCTTTGTCTCACTCTATCTCATTCATGTCGCATCGTTCTCATCTCTATCTCTTTTTTATCCTTGTCTTATCATTGAATCTTGGTAGTTGGTGTTGTCAAAAAATACGTCATCACTCTTATCAATTGTGTTCAACCAACTAAACTACAACCCTTTAGTACAAAAGACATGTTGAATTTTTTTTAATCTTACGTTAGATACTTTTTAGATAATTATACTTAAGACATTTATAGTAGTGTCAAAGTTTTATAAAACAAAGTATTTTAAGAGTTTTATATGTTATTTTATTTTCTAAAATACATAACTTTTCTAATTACCTTTTTTTATTTGTTTCCATTACAAAATATACTACTATATATATCTTAAATATTAATCTATATAATATACTCCCAGATATATCATTTTAGTTAAAGTAGAAACTTAACAATTTTGATAATGTTTTGGATAAGGATAAGAAAGTGGTGGTGAATTTTTTTAAATAAATATTTCTAATATGTCTCTTGTTTTTTGTTTTTTTAAAATAAATATATATTATTAACTCTCTTTTGTTTTTTATAAGGATAAGACTATGGTTGTGGATTTTTTAAAATAATTATTGTGTTGCTTTTTTATTTTTTTAAATAAATAAATATTGTTAAATGTCAGTTGCTTTTTGTTTTTCTTTCACCGATTGTGCTAGCCTCCTATAAGCACCGTGTCATTGTAGGTTATGCCTCTCGGTGTAATAATTATTTATTGCATATATTAATTTATAAAGGTGTTTAGTTTTAAAGAGTTATTTTATTTTACTCAACAACTAGTTTAATTATGAGATGGATATTTATATAAAAACAAAAAAATGTTACTTTATTTTAATTTTTCTACAACTATTTTAATAATGACATGGACACATAAAAAAAGAATTATTTTAATTCACCTATATTTTTATTTGAACAATTATTTTTAGTAATACACTTGTTTTACATTTTTACTAGCTTTTAATATATATTTTTAAATTTTAATGTCTTTATGTTTATAAATAAATGTTTGCTCTAATAGTTTTTCTTTCAATTTTCTTTCATTTTCACATGCTTCTCCCCCATATTATCACATTTTGACATAATTAAATTGAGTTCGTCTATTATATGTTTACAAGAAAAGAATTCAAAACTTAAATTTTTATTATTTCAAATGCCTTTTTAGGCTAGTTGTTTCACACTTATATTTTATATATTGTTTAGGAGTTAATTTGTATCAATTGTTTGTATTTCATATTTATCTATCAAGCTATTTTTAGTTCTAAAGGAATAGAGACTCTTATCTATTTAACAATGATATTATTTCTAGGTAGCATTTTATTATTTTTTATTTATCTCTATGATCTTTCAAATTTAGGTTCACATGTAAATAAAAATTGCTCTATAATTCTACCATGTCCATAACTTATTCAGTTATTGGGGAAGTGTTCCTTGCACCATGATCATAATTATACCTAACAACCCACTTTAGCAGTTTCCATCTCTAACAAAGCATGCAAGGTAGCCTCTCTCATAGTTGCAATCACTTATCCTTCACTCATCAAATGGGTTGGATTTCTCCTATATGTGGGAAGATTGTTGTTAGTCACTTGGGATGTGTATCTCTAGCTCACAATGGCTTGGACATGCAAGTGATTGTGCCTCCACTAGCAATGTGGGGGTACTTGTTCCCTTGATTATGCAAGATTTTTAGTATGGTTGGGTGACATCAAATATTTCCTTAGAGGAGATCTCATTATTAGATAATCATATTTCCTTATATTATACACCATTAATTCTCCCTCTGACACAACAAATTTTACATAACATAAATGTTGTTGGATATTAGTGGTACTACAAATAAAATTATACTACTATATATGTCATTTTCCTATGCCAAGGAGGACTTTGTGATATCACATTAGAGATTGCAACATTTAATGAAAAAAAACAAGAAGGATTTTTGATACCACATTATTGATGCATCATTTTATTCTTTTGTTTTTAGTTAAGTACATTATTACATATTATGAACATAATATAGGATGTAATTCCTTAAGAATGTATAGACTTAGGTAAGATATAATTGCATCATGTCACCTGTATTTTTCTTATTTAGTGGGGATATCATGTACATGCAACTCCATCTTCTATTATGTCATGTTCCTTTTTTCAGAAAGGCCTTTATAGAATTGCATCCAAGAAACATGTTGAATTTCATCATAGAATGGCCAATTGGCATGCGATCAAGGACATAAGATCAACCAAGATCCATATATACTCTATCCAAATTTCATAATGCAAGGATCAAGATCTAGACAGTTATCACCAACAAAAGATCGCCAATCTAGGCTCTTTATACCAAAGTAGAATCACTCCTAAGAATTCCTCTACACTCCTCTATAGGAGCAAATTTTGGCTTGTGGTTCAAAATATAGTATCCAAGATGACACTTGCACATCATATCCAAATCTCAAGGGAAATGGATCAAGTAACAAAAATATATTGTTATCAAAAGATGATTGTGTCAGGAAAATAACACCTACTTCAGTAGGCATAATGGATAAGACACCTCCAGATCATGTGGCCTCAATTGTATAGTTTAAGGAAGAATGGGCCATGGAAGCATGTGGATAGGTCTGTAGGGTGACACACTAATTCTAGAAAAAACTACTTTGGCCATAATGCCGACCTAGTGTAGCGTGTGAAATTCAAATTTTTGGCTTTGGTGTCATTTTGGTGCAAGGTTAACCTATTCCTTAAGGGAAATTGTTACCATATAAATATAGGGATTCAATTAATGTAATAGGTATCAAATTATTGCCATTTTCTATATTTTAGAATACATGTTTTTGAAACCCTTTTGTGGATGAAAACCTATAGGAGTCTATGGTCATTGGACGAAAACCCAATGATCACTAGTATAAGAGGATGAAACCCATTTGGCTCTTAAGGTAATTCTCATTCAGGGATTGCATTTGAGGTTCGAGGACTCTATAAGGAAGTTAATAATACTATTATTGATATGTGGTAACCTAGTACATCATTCCAAATCATTGTGTGAGTTGTAATTTATATATCAATTTTATCAATATATTAGAGTATTATTTTTGTGTTCATATGCCGATGTGCATTGAATACAATCTACAAATTAGAATTTTGTTAAAATTATATGTTAGGGACATTATAGTGGTATCAAAGGATGATTTTTTCAGTCTGTAGGGTTTTCTAATGATTAATGTTGCCAAGTTAAAGGGATATTAGGCTCTGGAGGTGAGAATTGAAGAAACTAGGTCAAGAAGAAACCATGGATGATTAAGAAAAAGAATCCAAAGCAAGGTTTGAGGAAATGATACAAGGGAAAAATCATCTTTCCAACATGTTTGGCTAGATGTTTTAGTGGATGCAAACTAATGCTATGAAGGAGAATGATATTATTAATGGAGCTAACACTACTAGTGAAACTAGTAGTGGAAAGGGGAAGGAGAAAATGGTTTCTAAATAAAGCTTTGGAATTGAATTCAATAATATGCCTCAATCCTAAATTCATTTAGAGAGTAGAAGAAGTTCTAAGGGAAAAAACTTCCCTCCAAGATGACATATCAAGAGCTTATGAAGAGTATAGGGCTTTGGATCCTCATATCAAGGAGACCATGAAGAGTATAGGGCTTAAGATCCATACCATTTTCATACTGAAATAAGATGGCCTAATGCTGGAGATTTCTTCCTTTGTCTTGTCCTCATCTTGAAATTCTGCATCTTTAGATGATGAGATTGTCTCCATGTCAAGAAGAAAGCAAGAGTTGCAGACAAGAATACCAGAATTATTCTCATTGGGCACATTTTTTCCTTCACCCAGATCAACAATTCTCCTCAAAATCTCTTAAAGTGGACCCACTCCAATTGTACTGTAAACATATTTATTGAAGAAGTTATTCATAGTGGATAAGTTTTAGTGGGTTAATCTGAGAATAATTCCAAGCAAGGAATGTGTCATATGCATTAGAAAGATTTCCAGTGGGTTTCTGGCATAAGAAATATAGTTGACAGTCACCCACGTGTCTACGTCATCCATTGGATTTTCTTGCATTTGCTTTAAGAATAGCAAACGCGTAGTTTAACAAGTCAAGGAAAATGACTTCCTAGAGTGTTCTACAACTGTACACTCGAAGCATAATGAGAAATGTGGCACCACAATTTTTCCACTAATAAAAAAATATTTAAAACAAAATAATGTTTTTGGAAGGACATGATCCCATTTTCATTTCTTATGTCATATTTTTAGGGGTTTAAATATTGGCAGTTGGCGTCTCAGCTGGTGTCGTATATTGACATCGTCAAAAAATATATTATCATCTTTATCAATTGTGTTCAACCAATTGAACTACAACCATTTAATATGGTTTGGCTTAATGGCTTTGACTTGTTTAGGTGGCCCATGTGAGATTACACTAGCTTGTCCAAGTAGAGCCCACCTATTAGTGTGATTTCAAATGAACCAGCTAACCAAATCAAAGCTTAGAATGTGTTGTTCAAGTTGACTCTTTAATACAAGATAAATGTTTTAAAATACTTTGATTTTATGTTTTCATGAGTCAAAAACATGAAATTTTCTACAGTCCATGATCATTATTATAATATTTTTTGAATTAAAACTATGTGTCAATTTTTACATGAACGTTTTGGATCATACTCCATGATCCATCATCAGGATGCAATGCAAATAGAGAGAAGAGTGAAAAAATGAAGAAGCAAACTTGGGTAGATAAAAGGTTGAGGGGTGTGGGAAGGATGGAAGGACCGAAATTCTAAAAATTGCAATTCTAAAGACCAAAAAGAAAAAGAGAAAGAGAGGAAAAAACAAGACCTTGGAAGACATAAATCAAGCAAGACATTAGAGACGAAGAAAAAAATAAGCTAAATTTGGCAAAAAGAAGAAAATAATCAAAATAAGTTAGATAAACATCTCTTATCTATTTTTAAGGTACACTTTTAGTAAATATATTTAAATCATTTATAGTAGTGTCAAAGTTTTATAAACAAAGTATTTCAAGAGTTTTATGCATTATTTTATTTTCTAGAATATATAACTTTTCTAAATACTTTATTTTTATGTGTTTCAATTAAAAAATAAAGTATTTACTTTGTACATTAATTTATAAAGTTGTTTTATTTACTTAACAACTATTTTAATTATGGCATGGACATTAATTAAAAATTAATTCCCAGTGTTCTACAATTGTAAACTTGGACGCATAGTGAGAAATGTGGGGCACCACAATTTTTCCATTACTAAAAGAATATTTATAAACAAAATTAAAGAGTTTAGAAGGGGTACAATTTTTGTCTCTTTATCTCATCCATGTCTCATTGTTGTCTCATCTGTGTCTCACGCTATCCCATTCATGTCGCATCGTTGTCTCATCTCTATCTCATTTTGATCCTTTTCTCATCGTTGAATCTTAGTAGTTGTTAAAAAATGTCATCACTCTTATCAATTGTTGTCAACCAACTAAACTACAACCATTTAATACAAAAGACATTTTTTTTTAATCTTACATTAAGTACATTTTAGATAAATATACTTGATGTAGATAGGGAACAATTCAAGCTTAATGTTGAAAACAAAAAAATAAATAAACCCTATCAAGCACCATGAAGTACAACTAGAATGAAAATGCAAATAAACAAAAGATATGCAAACCAATTTTCAAACTAGACTTGATTGACCTCCATGGCTCTTCTCTACATAGAATACAAGATTGCGAAGGTTGATTGTTGGAGGAATGTTGGTTCGCTAAGTGTGCAGCATAACAAAGGTGATAGATGAATGAGACATCTTTGGTGATTTTGACGTGCCGCAAGGATGTTTTGAAGAGAATCATTGCTAAATGGTTGTAGAGGGCCATGTTGCCAGAGCCTTGATGTGGGCGAGAGAGAAGGCCGATAGATTTGATTTTGCTTTTATTTGCGATCAAGGAGAAATAAAAACAGACCGAATAATGAAAGATAGAAAAGGTACGATTCTCTTTTAAAGGAAATAAATCCTGAAAAAGATGAGAAGGATAATTGATGAATTAATTAGATACACATGAGTTCAGATTTTGGAAATAAAGCAAGAATATCCTTTTAAGATTTTATTAATTAAATAAATATTTGATTTATTTAATTAATGTTAAATTTATGATTTCATTAATTAAAGAATATAAATTATTTAATTAACATTAGAAGCATGAATTGAAATGATTTAATTAATTAAATAATATAAATTATTTTATTAACATTAAGAGGAGATCGGATGGATTATGGATAATAGGGAATAAATGAAATTAGTCAAATAAATAAAGTTTATTTAACTAATTAGGTGATGACATGGGTACCTAGGGAAAAACATGTTGCAAGGTGTCTAAATGATGAGATGTTGTGACAAGGTATCATAAGAGGACATTTTTAGGTGTCTACACTTGACATTTATAGTAGTCTCAAAGTTTTATAAAACAAAGTATTTCAAGAGTTTTATATGTTATTTTATTTTCTAAAATGCATAACTTTTCTAATTATCTTTTTTCATTTGTTTCCATTACAAAATAAATTATTTATTGGATATATTAATTTATAAAGCTATTTTATTTTTTAAACAGTTATTTTATTTTACTCAACAACTATTTTAATTATAACTTGGATATTTATAAAAAGTCAAAAATGATTATTTTATTTATTTTCTTTACAATGGCTTTAAACAATGAGCATGGACACATAAAAAAAGTGTTACAGTTCAGCTATATTTTTAATTTTGAACAACTATTTTAAAATACACTTCTTTTGCTTTTATTACCCAAGCACCAATTTCACTTTTAGGAAAGTCACCATTCATTATTTTGGGTTTTTTTTCCTACTTTGAAAAATATAGTAAATCATATATATATATATATATGTTACTTTTTAATAGTTTCATTTGTAGGTATTAATTTATATTTTTAAATTTTAATGCCTTTATCTTTGAAAATAAATGATGGCTCTAAATGGTTTTTCTTTCAATTTTCTTTCATTTTCACATGCTTCTCCCCCATATTATCACACCTTTTGACATAATTAAATTGAGTTTGTCTATTATATATTTCCAAGAAAATAATTCAAAACTTAAATTTGTATTATTCCAAAAGCCTTTTTAGGCTAGTTTT
>VDFB02202098.1:45175-72301 GCA_007258455.2 Sequoia sempervirens | reverse complement strand
TCCCGATTTTCCTTAATTAGAATTTGTTCTTTTATTGGGTATGTTGGGAATGTTTTAACTGTACAAGTCAAATTTTAAAACATGGGAAATGCGATTATATAAGTAGAGTTCTTGTGTTAACTAAGGATGTGTACATGGCTTTGCATGGTGGTTTGACACGTGTTTTATGAACAATGATTTGATGTCTATTATAACACGTATGGTCTTATATATTGATTTTGGATATATGTACACCTTGTAAACTTTAGTCAGAGAACTTAGAATTCCTATGTTATGTTTAGGGGAGTGGCTCTATGTAAGGGCCGACACACAAAGTGGTGTCAGGGTAACTTACAAAGAGTTAGTAAGTCAGTGATAACTAAATGACACAATAGTTAGATTAAAATCTTTAATAAGATGCTTATGCCTCACTTATTGACTCTTGAGCTAGTTCAGTCTTGAGTATAAGATGAGAAGGCCTAGAATGGAAAATCGGTGTCTTGTTTCTTCAAAAGATATTTGATTCCGCAATGGTTTGCAATGGGGCCGGGTTTCGTAAGAGGTTACCAAGGTAACCCAAGTTGGGGGCCGGAACCTAGGAAGAAACACCAGGGTAACCTTTGCAATATTGTGATGACACTCCACCTAAAATAACAGTTAACCTTGTGTATGTAGTACATTCAATTTTCTTAAATCTGGAAGCAATGTAACCATCAGTTAGTGTGTACTTGTGTCTAGGGTTAGTAGATAATGTCTAGGGAACCATATTACTATCTCCTAGCATGGGGGGTGGACCTACGGGTACCACATGGTTGGGTGGAATGTGCACCTTACTCCATTGGGTCCCCAATTTTGATCATGGCATCGAGAGCTTCATGGATGGAGAGCTCGTACTTGGAAACAAATGTACTTTCTTTATTGCATTATTGTAAAACATCCCTCAATTGTTATGAGGTGAACATTATAAAATGTAATTATTATTGAACTACTTCATCAGATGGATGAGTATTGTATTATTTTATCAAATGCAATGTAAGGAAACATATTTGTACTTTATGTTATCTTGAATGGTATTTCAAATGTTATGCAATATTTATCTTTAATGTTTATGTTAATTAACTATAAGCAATGCGAAATACTAAAGTTCTATGGAAACTCAAGTAGTGTAACGTCATGTAACTTAATGAATGTATGCAACTAATTAACTTAATAATTATACTTTTAAAAAAAAAATTATTTCACCTTTATACACAATTGCAACATTCCTTAGGTTATTATGACGGGGCATTACACTATTTCTTAAGACCTTAGCACAATTAACCTTAGTAAGATCCTGAGTAACTCCCCTATTTTTCTTCACCCTTAATTCAATATAAGAAGTAATTATTTTAACATTTCCAAATTCCAATACATTAATATTCTCTTTCAAAAGAAATTATACTTGGGTGAAAGCATAATAGTGGTTTACAATTATAAGGAGGAAGGAATTCTCTTTTTTTTTGGTTTTCACTATATCAAGGGGTTCGATCGAACTTAGGGGTTCGGCCGAACCCTCTTAGATGTTTTACCGAACATGTAAGTTCGTTCAAACCCCCTATTCGATAGAACCCATCAACAACCATAGGGAAAAAACATATTTTATTGGGTTTGATCAAATGGGGGTTCGACCGAACCCCCTGAATTAGGGCATATAAAATAAAAAATTTGTCATTGTCGCACGCACTACTCATATTGACTTTTTCTGTTGCGGCGAACGTGAACAGTGGGAAAACATGAACAACAAAGGACAATGAACCCAGGGGAAAAGCGTGCACCATCTTGAAATTCAATTTCATCAACCTTGACCTCCATAGTGAGCACTAGGTTGGTGAACTACAAACTAAAATTATTTTGAAAAAAATTCAAACCGTAAATGGAAAATCTGAAATGTGAAATGGTTGAAATTTATAATAGATTTGAAATTGAAATTGCATTTTCTTGAAAGTTTCTAAAGCCTTTTCAACGAACTTAATTTCTATTATTCTTTGATGAATGTTCATACCATGTTTCAAAGCTCCAATTTTGGCACGGGCAGCAGTTGGTAATTCCATTTGCTTGAAAGATTTTGCATACCCATTTAAAAAAAAATTCAAACAATTAACGTGCTTTATCTATGCTTCCACATTTTGCATACATTTCTACCAGGCACCTGCCAATTGCATTTGCTTGAATGTTTTTAAAGCCTTACTTGTTAACATATTTTTTTGAGCCATTATATCAAACAGTTCACGTGCCTTCCATATTTTGCATACATGTCTACCAGGGCACTTGCAATTGCAACTACAACATCTGGTAAAATTCCCCCTTGATGATTTGATTGATGTCCATACCCTATCCAAAGCTCCCATTTTATCACAAGCAGAGGGAAGGTTGTGGAATTTGGCTTTACAACTGCCAATTCATTTGCTTGAAAGTTTCTAAAGACTTTTCAACAAATCCATTTGCAAGGATAACATGATATTTTTTAAGTACAAGCTTAAGTTTAAATCTTGCAATAAAACTAAATTGAAATCAAAATTATATGTTTGAGGCAATGCATATAAGACACCCATACAAAATAGTACAAAAGAAAGAGAAAAAATGTAAAGAATGCACTTTTAACCTATACTTGAGAGCATTAAAATTTTGAAATTAAACATAAAGAATAATAGGATTTATAAATTAAATACATGTCAAGGCTAAATTATATAATATCAAAAAAGACTATTTTAAAGTTTAAATTTATATTTTAATTTTAGGGTAAATACTTCTAGTTGAATTTATGAATTAGAAATAGAAATTTTGAAAGGGCCCCACCCTTTTACAAAGACCAATAAAGAGATAAAAAAGGGACAACAAAGGATCAATCATATTGGCATGGAACAACAACAAGAAAACTATAGTTGTAAGTTAGAAAAATAACATCCAATTAGAAATACTCCACCAATAGTGGCAATGTATATATCTAATAAAGAGGGTCATTTTCCCAAAAATATTAGTAGATCTATCATTTCACAACAATTTGAATCCAAAATTCTTCAAGGAACTATATCTTATTGTCAACCTTATCCTTTTCCATGAATGAACCTAGTTCCTTTCTAATGGAGTTTCCAAACTTGAGACCAAAGGGAATAAAGGGTTCCTATAATCTTCTAAACTTGAACCTTAGATTCATATTTTAAAATTATTAGAAGGAATATGAAGAGGTGAATGTTTCAATTCAAGAGAATGGTAGAGGCAAAGAACTCCAACTAATCCATCTCTAACACATGATTCTTGTCTCTACCAATCTCCTCTAAATTTCTCTTGAAAAGACATTATAAATTAGTCATGTCTACAAGAATACCAACCACCCCTCGCTCGATTATGCCCAAAGGGAGCTTCAACCAAATCCTAAGGTAAACAAGGCTCCATCTCATCCTTATGCATTTTGTTCAACCTTTCCTTCCTCTAAAATTCCTACACCTATAAAATGCATAGCTAGACACATGACAATCCAGTGAAAACACAAGAAAATCCTATAGCATGGAATTTTGAACCCAAATAACCAAATTCAAAAATAATTTAATCTATAAATATAAATAGTTTGATGGTAGAAACGTTATACATATAAAAATATGATAAATGTGTGATTATTTTTCTTTCCAATCTATAAATTTTTTATGTGCTTGGCTATATAATTGAGATGATTCACTCATAATGTAATGATAAAAATTTAGTATGTATCAAATAAATATTTCTGAGACATCAAGCTACCATTGCACATAACTCTCATGGAAATAAGAATGTTATTTTATTTTAACTAAAGAAATTGTGTGTACTCTATCTTGAATTACTAATTAATTTTGAATTATATACTTATAATTTAAAAGAAAAGCATCTTTTTTAACATGGAATAGATAGGTTAATTAATGAAATAAAATATGTTTTTATATTAAGAAAATTTACAAATATATGGAACTCATACATTGAGAAATTGACTAAGACAACTCTGTATGAGAATTGAGATGAGAATAATTTATATACGTTCTTTCAATAATTAACATTAGAAAGTAATACTTGGCTCATATTTTATAATCACACTAGAAACCAACAATGGAAGATTGAGAGTCTCAACTAAGAATTCCACCTTATAGATAACATTCATACTAGAAGCCAACAACTGAAGACCAAATTTCATAAATAAAGTTCATGTGTTATATTTCATGCCTTTGAGGGGTCCACAAGTACCATGAGCCTTCTGAAATCCTTCTCCATCTAAATGCATGCATTCCAAGACCATTGGGAGGTGGGTAGATCCCAAGTTCCTTAATTTCTTGTAGGAATTTAATCAAGAGTAGGACATTGTGACTTTGGCATGCAAATTTAAATCTAAATGCGCATCCAAAAAATACAAATTCATAACTAAATTTAATTCAAAAAGTGGGCCATCGATGGCCTTCTATAAACTTCTATAACTAATTTTAAACACTCAAACAAATACATATATATGAATATATACTTCATTTATAAATTCTTGGAATATATCAATCCATCACAATTAAATTCTTAGACATCATGCATAATATTTTTTATGTATTCACAAAGCCATCTAGGGTCTTATAAGACTTGAGTAGCTGAATACCAATATGCATATCTAATGGTGGGGTAAATGGAGGAGGATTAGGAGTAAGTTCATATATATATATATATATATATATATATATATATATATATATATATATATATATATATATATATTACTTATTTTGCAATCCAATATATTGGTTGGAGAGGTTGCATTTGAATAGGAGTGAAGATAAGGTCTATTAAAATATGACTCACCATCTTCTCTATTCTTAGGATTTTGGAGTTTAACAAAATATCCTTTGTCGATCTCAACCAATCTTTGCTTCAACTTCCAAATCATCCACACAATCCTCCCTAAAATATTCAATATGTGAAACATAATTATGAGGAAGATACAAATAATCCTTGACATAGCTTTTTGTATCAAAGGATAATATGGTTCTATAATTTTAAACTATTTCCAATTTTGAAATCTAAATACAATCAATAATCTATTTAATTGAACAATAATCATAATTTTAAGGAAAACATAAATTACTTCAATCTTTTTATGGTGTCTCATTAGATTCTACTTACTCTAGAACTTAAATTTCAAAAACAACATTAAAATCCACAAAACAAATTTCAAAGACATTATAAATTATTACAATATTACTTAAGATTCTAATTGTAATGAACATGTTATAGTAATAAATATTGAAATTTTAAATCTATGAAAATATATAACCAAATGATCCTTAGTTTTCATATATCATTTGTGATGAGAATGTTGAATATTATAATTTTTTAGGCCAATCTTTAGGCACTAATTCACCATTGTTAAAATGATCCTTAGTTTATTCATTTTTTTCATGATTATAATTTTTTACAATTTCTATTAAACCAAACTCAAAAAAATGGTATAAATTAAGATTCTTGTCTTTATCCTACATTTGGGTCATGTTTGATTCTACATTTTTTATCATAATTAGGAGTTGTATAAATTGTTATTATATATTTTTTAACATTTATAAAATGTATGGTTGGATTAGTGAGATATTTATAACAAGTATGCAATATGAAGTCAAACTTTATTAGATTTGATTCTTAATAAATTAGTTTTAACAATTCAATTTATAGCTTTATGCAATCTATAAGTTTAAATAGTTTGATGGTATCTAAACTTTATACATATAAAAATATGATAAATGTGTGATTATTTTGCTTTCCAATCTATAATTTTTTGATGTTCTTGGCTATATAATTGAGATGATTCACTCATAATGTAATGATAAAATTCATCCTCATACATGGAGGATTTTATATTATCTTCCATTAAATTCATCCTCTTTATGAGATTCTTATGGAATATTGATATTCTAGTGTGAATTCTTAATTTTAGAATATCTTAACTAGATAAATTTAGGTTCAATGGAGGCAATAGAACTTTTTTTTCACTTACATAATCCTATTTTGAAGTTCATTTATGTTAAAAACTATTAAATTAGATATTTTTATGGACCCAATTATTTTCAAATAATTTTACAATAATCTTTGTTTTCTTATTCTTTCTTTCATTATTTCATTTAAAATTTGAACCATTTAAGGATGCTATGTTTTTTATATAAAAAGAAGAAAAAACAAGGGTGTTGTCCCATCAATACAAGGCACCAAATTCCATCCAGAGTAAGCACATTAACAACACAGTGACAACAGAGAGAACCAAGCCATCACCCACAACAAGTCATATCAAAAACTAAAAAGCAACAGTAAACATAGGATAAACAGAGTCCATCATGCAAGCATGATACAGAGCAGATGAGTCCAAAGACCCCCAGGGGTCAAACCAGTTAACCAGCATTAACATACAAAAAGTCATAGAGAAATTGACAAAAACAAAAAGACCCAAAGGCCTAATTCTTTTCCTCCCTGCAAGGTTTATCTTGAATAGCATTCACCCAATCCGCCGTGAGGAACTCGAGCAACTCCTTAAAACCAACATCTTCTTTGCCATCGTCCGCAGACTTTTCCTTTTGCAGTAAGCATAGACTGGTAGCCGACCTATGCACAACCTTCAGGGAAAAGTGAGACACCTCCTGAACCTTTTTTTCCAGCCTCTCCATTCTACCTTTCAACTTGCCAGCTTCTTCCCAAGCCTACTCTTTTTCATTGTGATCTTCCTACAAGGAGGCTTTTCCCTCATCCATATTAGAGTCCCAAGGATTAATTTCCATCACATTGGCACTGGTAGGGCCCTTCTTCAAGCTTTCAGACACATGGGATGCGCTACTCACCGAGACAGACTGATCTTCCCCACCCGCCACCTTTTTCTCCTAGCTTTCACTGTCACTCCCATTTTCATTATCTGAATCAGAATCCTCCTTAAGACTTCCCACCTTGTCCTACTTAAGGACTAGTCTATGAGATCTATGGGGGGTGTTAGCTTCATCAGTGATCTCGATGTCAGAATCAATTTGATGGAGGAAAAATTTAGTTTTCTTAGAGGCTTTAGCCTTAGGTCGTGGGGTAGGGGTAAGATGCTTTTTTTCCTTACTCGTATCCCCCGGACCCTTGGCAGGGGACATGCCATGGGGAAGGGCTTTCAAGGTAGGATTTTTTAGGAATTTTTTCTTACTCGAGCCCGACGTGTCCAGAATGCTAGCAGAGGGCGGAGTAGAGGAAACCAAGGTTTCATCAAGAGCAGGGAGAGACGGGACTTCTTGCACAATGATAGGGCGAGCAGGGAAAAGACCATATGAAAATGATAAAGCCTAGACATAGGGCCTTGGTGCAGGATAGTATAATTCTTTCCAAAAATTGAGGCTTCATTAAACTCCGCCACAATGCTATCAAGAGCATGAAACAAGAAAAAAGCAATGGAGATATGATGGTGATTCCTAAGGTGGTTGAGGAAATTAAAGTGGTAATAGTAGCAGACCCCATACCTTCCTTCCAACATGAAGTACTTCATGATCACCATAGAAAATCTATCCCATGAATTCGACAGTGCCTCACGGTCAAAGCCACCCCGCAACTTGACAAGTTTCTCCATGCCGCAAAAGAAATGATTCAAACTAATCTGGTCCAGAACCTTTGTAGTTTTATTCCATGTTCGACCACTATTCAGAAGCCCTGTAACTCTAGCAATAACCTCCTCAGAGACTTCAAAGGAAATTCCACCAATGGTAACCCTACCATCATTCTAAGAGGTGAAAAACTTATTAGACAAGCCCTCATCATGACCAGTCATGGCCTCCATATACTGGGCAATTATGCCCTCTTTGCAAATGTGAAAAACAGTGGCATCTGCCTTCCACTCGTCAAACCTGTCTGGCTCCACACACACTTTGTCCCCACCCATAGATCCCACACCAAATTCACCAACCACCAGAATAGGAAAACTAGGGCACAAGAGTTGGTAATCAATTCTAGAAGCATCAAAAGGGATTATAGTTTTCTTCCAATTCTTTATAAATTATTCAACCCTCTCATGGTCTAAATAATTTTACATTCAACAACCATGTTTAAATTACATTATATACCCAACATCTTCCCCTATTTAACACACTCATAAACCTTGTTACTAATCTCATTCAAAGAGGTGGAACAACCAATCTTAGAGGGATCCTCATCCATAGGAGAGAGAAGTGAGCCATCAATCTAAGCTCTAGTAGTATTCTAAAAATAGTAGAACTAGAAGCTAGAATCCTAACAATGATAGCCAAGTTGGATAATACACAAGTTTTCCTTTTCAAGGGATTGGGGAACACTTATTGGATGGGTATTATTTCCCCTTCACCACATTTTGATTAGGATTAAGAATTGAAATAATAAAATTTTCAAATTGGTATAAGAAAAAAATAAGCCCTTAGTGGAGGGGAGCTCATTTTTTTCTCATGTGCAACTCTAATAATAGATTTCTTAAATTACATGAGTAAATGAAAAGGGAAGCTAACAAGTCAAATGCATCTAAGATTATTAATACGATAAAATTTATAGGATAAACAACATTTATAGTTTCTTTCTAGGATGAAATAAATAATCAAGTAGAAACATTTATATACTTGTGAAGAAATCATCTATATTTTCCTTCCTCTTGTATTTACTTTCTTTATGAGACTTCAAGCCCTTCATAGATAAACCACTTGTAGTAGCTCAATACCTTCCTCAATGGATTTAGAGGTTAACCTTCTTACTTTTTAACCAAAATTTTAATAACATTCAGTTTTGTGTAATTTATGTCCACTATTATCATTTTAATTCAAAATAATGTAAGAAATTTATATATTTATTTAAAAATTAAAAAATATTAAAATAATAGTTTTAAATTAATTGAAAACATGGTTGGACCCTCTAATTTTGTGGAACTATTTCTTAAAAGCTATTTTAGTTGAATTTTATATAATAGGAAAAGGAAGCCACATATGGCATTAAGACCTTCCTTGATGGTCTTTAAGTTAGGAAATTTTTAATTTCATTCATAGGTCTTGAGGTATTTTAAACAAAAGTTCTGTTTGGAAAAAGGTATTTGGTACAAACTCCCAAAAAAATTAATGTTATATGTTTATGCTATTAACACATGAAAATTTTGGCCTTAAAATAGCCACATCATCCCCATATTTTAATACAAATGAGACATTGAGGCTTTATGTCACTTATAATAGATTTACAATTAGTTGATATAGTTGCATTTAGATCAATCGATATATCCTAATTTCTATCAAATGATAGGGTGTCAATTTCAATAACTACACAATTCAAAGCACATACAATTTTTCATTTGCTAGTAGAGGGAACTATCTTATTATGCCATTAAAATAAAATATAGGTCCTCAATACTTTTCATCTTTATTTTCTATCATTACATTGAACCTTATAAGGGACATCTTCATCTGTCTCATTTTCTTCTCTTATTTGTGCCTTCAATAATGACTAGATTGATTTTACATGACCACCAATGTTAAGTAATGATGATTTGTGTGCAATCTAGTAATTTAAATTTTAGAACTATTTTAGATTATGTTTTAAATTTAAATATTAGAATTTTTTTAGATTATGTTTTGTGTGCAATCTAGTAATTTGAATGTTTTGAAATTATTAAAAACTATGATAGATGTTCAATGTTTTTTTGTTAATGGTATGAAAATATTATTGATGAGTAGATGAATTATTACAACTGTTTTAGATTTGTATTCCCTTTATCTAGATATATTATTTAACAAGGTCTCATTGCTCTTTTAGGTGTACATACATATATATAACATGGAAAATGCAGATCATGTTCCACCTCCAAATTCTTTGTTTGCAAATACCACTAATGATATAAAAAAATTGAGAGACTCATTAGCATAGGGTGCAAACCCAGGGATATATTCTGAACCATGCATGTCAATATTACATAGTTTAGAAAAACTAAGAGATGAACTTGAGAGGACTAGTGCATTTTCCCCAGATAGAGTAGCTGCTATTATTTCCCGCATGTGGGAAGAAGTACATGGTGATGTTCCCCTTAAACAAATACAGGATAGTGTGACCAAAGAAATGATAAAAAAACACTTGTTTTCCTTTTTATCAAAATGTACGTAAGGTTAGGGGACACTAGGTCACTAGATGTGTCGATCGTGCTATGGCTGAATTGATCTACCCATGATTTCTCACAACACATGGTCAATACCCAAACAATGACTAGATTCCATTATATTTTGTTCAGCAGTGGTATGCTGAGGTCCATTTGGGCCTCAAAGTTAACTACCTAGACATTCCACCATATGTTGGTCAGGGGCATGGCAGGATTGCCGATAGGCCCACCTATTGTCAAGCAGATAGACTAGCCCCAGTGTTTAGGGCATTGGTTGGTGAGAGGTCTCCTTCTTGTTGGTTCTCAGTTGTGTTCTGTTTGGTTTGTCCTTGATGACAAAATTCAACTTTGGGTATCTATCGGCATGACATTCAAGTGGTCTTGGCGACAAAGGAAAGGTCTATCAGCATAAGTATTTCTCACCGCTGAGAGGTCTTACCAAATGATTCGGGTCTCATCGACTATTACATAAGGAGTTTCATCAGCGTAAGTGATCCTTCATCGACATTGTGTCTTGGCGAGTTTAACTTGTTACATCAACTGACTGGCACATTAAAGATTCACTTCGGCCAGACATGTTACTTTCGGTGTGAAGTCATAGCGATTGCACTTTGTCACACTGAATCATGGCGGGAAGATACATCGGTAAGAGTTAGGGTTTTCGACGTGAGGTCTTGGCGAGTGACTTGAGGTCTCGCTGACATTACACATGGAGTTTCATAGGCAGCTTTCGGCAAGACTTCTCCATGATTTCGGCAACAGGGGGTGATCCCTATCGGTAGGAGTTATACCGTCGGTATGAGGTCACAGCGAGATTGTTTTGTCTCACTGACTGGAGGTTGAATGGGAACACATTGGCAAGAGTGGCGACATCGATATAATGTCATAGCAAACCCTGTGGGTATCACCAATGAAATACATATGGACCTTGTCGGCATAGGCATTGATTTGTCTCGGCGAACAAGAATGATCATGTGAGCTTTCAGTAAGACACAGGATGCTCTACGAGAAGTCACCCCGACTATGCTTTGTCTTAGCGAAGGAGAATGAAGGTTACATTTCAGAGAGAGTACTATTGTGTCTCGCAAACTGTCACAAGAAAGAAATTTTTGATGAGAAAATTTTTCATCGAAGTGAGGTCATGGTGAGGTTGTTGTGTCTTACTAACCAATGAATAATGAAATAAATTTTGGTAAGACTCATGAGTTTCGATGTAGAGTCTCAGCAAACCCATCAAGTCTTGCCGACAAAGTCTAATGAATGGCTTTCGGTGAGAGGTTGCTAATGTCTCAACAACTCAAAATGGATAAGGTTTAAGTCTTTCGGTGAAACACAATGAAATGTACAAAACGTCTCCCCAATTATGGATTTACTCGGTGACACCAGATGAAAGGATGAATTTTGGTAAAACAAAGCATCATCTACGAAAAGTCTTGCCGATAGCAGAATGTCACAACGACACATAAGAGATAAAAGGACACTTTCGGTGAAACACAGTGTGATTTGCATAGGGTCTTTCTGATATCAAAAGGTTACAGCGACAATGAATGAATCGAAAAGGGGATCTCGGTGAGAAAATTTCTTATGTCTCAGCGATTGGAAAGAACATAACATATGAACTCTCGGCATGACATAATGTATTCGTTATGTATTCTCCCCAACTCTGATGGGTCTTGGCGAAAGCAATAACTAAGAGGAATGTCTGGAAATTTAATTACCTTCGACAGAACTATCTAGATGTCTCAGTGAATGGTTAACGATGACTCAAACACTGTGGCCGACATCATTGATTGGCATCGAATCTTAGAACCATTACATGGTAGTATATTCTTTGAGTTTCCTTTTTGAGCAGTTACATTTTTGAAATAATGGATGATTTGCAACTCTCTGGATAAGCATTACTCTTGATTTTTACCATCATCTACAGATTGTCATTATTCAGCTTCATATTAAAATTAGCAAGAGAGTTTCAGAATCTTGTGAAAAATGCTTTTTGAAGATTTCTTCATAACAGACATATTTGAAATGTATATATAAACTAGTGTTGAAAACAGTGTAAGAGTCTAGTTGTAACTCTGGAATATTGTTCTTTGGCTGTATCAAAAATGTATGGAAATACTTTGTATTAAAAATCTGAAAAATAGAGAGTTATGAGCTTAACTGAAAATAGAGAGATCCTCTGAGACATGATTATTTTTCAAAAATATAATTTGAGGGGTTGGTGCTCCTTGAGATAGATATCTCTAAATGAGGGGTTGATGATCCTTGAGTGGGTGCTAAAAAAAATCAGCCTATAAGGCATTGTGAACAATTGTTTAAAAAGATTAAGCCTGGAAGGCATTTCGGGAGTGGTTTTTATACCCCAGGAGGGTTTTCCACTCAGTAAAATCTTGAGTCTCCTTGTTCTTCTGAGTTCTCTCTGCTTTACTATGTTGTTATTTCAAATCACTATTTGGTTATTATTTTTGTCAATTCTGTTTATGAATGATTACATTCAACTCATGAATGCATTAATCAGAGTATATTGAGATCAAATATGAGCTATGGTTTTTGAATTTTTGAAAATTGGTCAAATCTATTAAGACACTGATTCACCCCCCCCCCTCTCAGTGTCATTTTAACTCCAACAATTAGTATCAGAGCATAGGGTCCTTTGATAGGTTTTAATCATCTTGGATTGATCTTGGTCTTGGAGTTTGTTTTTAATGGCACATTCTCAATACGGCGCCTCTGTAACCAGAGCTCCGTTGTTTGATGGAATAGATTATGTGTTCTGGAAAATCAGAATGGAAGCTTTTCTTGTTTCTTTTGATGTTGATTTTTGGTGCATTGTTTTAAATGATTACAAGTACTAGACTCTATTCCCACTGATGCTGCTGAAAAAAAGAGGTATGAAACAAATGCCAGAGCTAAGCATGCCATCTTGTGTGGGTTAACTAAAGATGTGTTCATTAAAGTCATGCATTGCAAATCTGCTCTTGGAATCTGGGAAAAACTTGAAACTATATATCAAGGGAATGAGAAAGTCAAACTGTCAAAAATCATTACACTCAAACATTAGTTTGAGGAGTTGAAAATGAAGGATGATGAAAAAGTGGTTGAATATTTCCTAAAAGTTGATGAAGTTGTCAATGCAATGAAAGGTCTAGGTCAAGAGGTTAATGAATTTGATGTGGTCACAAAGGTTGTTAGAACCTTACCATCCAAATGTGAATCTAAGGTTTCAGCCCTAGAAGAAAAGAAACACTTTGATAAGCTTACCTTAGACAGCCTGCAAGGAATACTTACTACCTATGAAATGAGAACTAGCAAAAACAATTCAACAGGAAAAGAAACTACCTTTAACACTGAAAAGAAAGAAAAATTCGAAGTCAGTGAATCAAATTTGTCTGATTCTAAAGAATCCCATTTTGTTAGAAGATTTAAAAAGGGATTAGGAAAATATAAGGGAAAACTTCCCTTTAAATGTTTTAACTGTGGAAAAATAGGTCACTTTGCTGCAAAGTGTCCCTACGATGATCAAATTTGTGACAACGAGACAACTAAAAAATAGCCTAAGAAGAAGGCCTTCAAACCTAATCAAAACTTTTATTTCAAAAAGAAGAAAAGTCTATTTAGTAAGGATGAATCTGATATTGAGTCTAAAGATTCATCAGTTGAAGAAGATGAAACTTTGTTCATGGCTAAAGTTACTTAGCAAAATTATTCAAACACTATTGATGTTGAAGAAGGTGAGATAGATCTTGAAAGTGAGCTGAAATGTGCTTTACAAGAGGTCAGAAAACTCAGAAAACAAGTTCTTTCTCAAGAACATAAACCCGATCAAGAAATAGTCTCTCTGAAAACTCAACTTGAAGAAGCTAAAAGAGTTGAGGACTATCTTCAAGTGACTGTAAGCTGCAAAGATCAAGAAATTCAAAAACTGGAACAAGAAGTAGTCTGTCTTAGGAAGGAAATTGAAAAATATGAAAGCACTCTAAAACTGAATGAGATGCTCATCAAGCAGAAAATGTACAAAGATAAAACTGGTGTTGGTTTTGAAAAGGGTGAATGCTCAATTGACAATGCAAAAAAAAATCCCTCTTCTGAAGTCAAAGGTTCAGGTTCAAATCACTCAAAATTTGGTAAGGATCATGTTCAGTCTTTAAGAGGTAATAGATCTTCATACAAAGTCAATCCTTTCTTCTATGGTTTTTTTTTTTCTACAACAAATTTGGCCATAAGGTGAGCACTTGCAGGCTTATGAATCCTAGACTACCCAAGTTTGGTCTTAGGAAACACTATGGTTTTGTTAGATAGATCATATGTTTTAAATGCAATGCTTTGGGACATTCTGTCAAACAGTCCAGAACTGATTTGCAATCTAAACAACAGAAAAATAAAAAGGTTTGGAAACCTAAGACTGTCAACAACATTGAGCAAACTATGTTGGTTCAAACTGCTTTTCATTCCAAGAAAAAGGACTTATGGGTCCTGGACAGTGGATTTTCTAACCATATGACTGGTGAAAAGGATAAGTTTATAAATCTTGAAGATTATGTAGGTGGATATGTTAAGTTTGGTGATAACTCTGGTGTTCAAATTAAAGGTAGAGGTTCACTTCTTCTGAATGAAGACACTCCTATCTATAATGTGTACTATGTGGAAGGTCTTAAGCAATATCTTCTAAGTGTTAGTCAAATCTGTGATAGTGGTTATCATGTTCTTTTCACTTCGCAAGGATGTGAGATTAAGAAAGAGCTTGGTAAGGCCATTGTAGCTGGAAGGAGGACAAAAGGAAATGTGTACAATCTTCTCGACACATCAAGCAATGACAATAATCAAGGTATGTGTTTAATGGGCCAAATTGAAGAGAGCTGGTTATGGCATAAAATATTAGAACACATAAACTTTGAAAATCTAGTTAGAATCAGTAAGAATCAGAATGTTAGAGGTTTACCAATCCTTAACAAGCCAGAAAATTAGTGTGCAAAGAATGTCTAAGTGGTAAACAAACAAAAGTCAGTTTCAAAACAAAAGAAAATTCTTCTTCAAAACCTTTAAGGCTTGTGCATACTGATTTATGTGGACCAACCAGAACAAGGTCTATTAATGGTGAAAAGTACTTTATGATGTTTGTGGATGATTATACTAGAATGGTTTGGGTCACATTTCTTAAGCACAAATCAAAAGCATTTGAAAGGTTTAAAATCTTTAGTAAATTGGTTGAGAAGGAATCTGATTTGAAACTTAAATTTCTGCGATCTGATAGAGGTGAGTTCACTTCTCAAGAGTTTATTGATTACTGTGAACAACATGGCATTAAAAGACAGTATGCTACAACAAAAACACCTCAACAAAATGGGGTAGTTGAACGTAAGAATAGAACTGTAAAAGAAATGGCTAGAACCATGCTAGATGAAGCTAAGTTGTCTGATATATATTGGAAAGAACTTGTTCATACAGCTGTATACATTTTGAATAGAGTGCAGCTTAGGGTGAAATCTAAACACACTCCTTATGAACTTTGGTATGGAAAAACTGCTTCTGTCAAACACTTCAAAAATTTTGGAAGTAAGTGTTTTATCAAGAAAGATGATGATAACCTCAAGGGAGATTTCAATCAAAGAGTGATGAGGGTATCTTTTTGGGATACTCAACTCACAGCAAAGCCTATAAATGCCTTAACAAAAGGATTAATAATATTGTTGAAGTTGTTAATGTAAAATTTGATGAAAAACCACATTTGTATGCTGAATCTTTGTAGGATAATGAGGAAGAAGAACTTGAACTAGAAATAATCTTAGAAGGAGCTGAAACAGCAAAGCCTAATACTAATTCAGCAAGCCCTAGAAATGAAACAACAAGTCCTAAAAAGGTTGCATCAAAAGCTCTAGCTAAATATCACCCCAAAGATCAGATTATTGGGGATAAAAATGCAGGAGTTCAAACTAGAAGAAAGGCTGTAGAATCTGATGAAAAGGTACAAATAGCTTTCTATCTAGTTACTCAGTTTGAGCCTAAAATTTTTAATGAAGCTCTCACAGACTCATGTTGGCTTAATGCCATGCAGGAAGAAATTGATCAAATTGAGAAAAATCAGACTTGGGAGTTAGTCCCAAGACCAGATGACAAGAATGTCATTGGAGGCAAATGGATATACAGAAACAAGCTTGATGAAAATGGTAATGTTATTCGCAACAAAGCAAGATTTTTCTGCAAAGGCTATGCTCAACAAGAAGGTATTCATTTTGGTGAAACCTTTGCACTCGTTGCTAGATTAGAATCTATCAGAATATTCTTATTTTGTTTATAAAGAATTTGATGTTTATCAAATGGATGTCAAAACTTCTTTTTTAAATGGCTATTTAGATGAAGAGGTCTATGTTGAACAGCCTGAAGGATTTATGTGCAAAGATAAGCCTAATCATGTTTACATATTGAAAAAGGCCCTCTATGGCTTAAAACAAGCACCTAGAGCTTGGTACTCTAGGCTGGACAGTATTTTTCTTTCAAATGGTTTTGTTAGAGGAGGTGTAGATAGCAATCTTTATGTTAAAGCTGAAGGCTCAGATATTCTGGTTGTTGAAATTTACATTGATGACACTATCTTTGGCTCCAACAATGTTACATTGAGTAAAAAATTCTCTCAGCTAATGGAATATGAATTTGAAATGTCATTATTAAGAGAATTAAAATTCTTCTTGGGTCTTCAAATCTCTCAATGTGAAAATGGAATATTTCTTTCTCAAACTAAGTATGCTAGAGAGATGCTTAAGAAATTTCAGATGGATGAATGCCATCTAGTTAGCACTCCAATAATTACTGGATGCAAACTTACTAAGGTTGATGATTCCCCTGATACAAATCAAACTAATTATAGATCAATGATTGGAAGTTTTTTATATTTAACTGCTTCTAGACCTGACATCATGCAGGCAATTTGCACTGTTGCGTGGTTTCAGGAAGCACCTAAAGAATCCCATGTCACTACTGTTAAAAGGATTTTTAAATATATTCAGGGCACTCTTGATTATGGTCTTTGGTATCCTACAAGCAATTATTTTTCATTGATTGCATATACTGATGCTGACTGGGCTGGTTGTTTGGATGATACAAAAAGCACCAGTGGTGTTGCATTCTTTCTTGGTGATTGTTTAGTGGCATGGCATAACAAGAAACAAGAATTTGTTTCTCTCTACTGTTGAAGCAGAATACATTGTTGCCACTTCATGCTGTACTCAAGTACTGTGGATGAGTCAGACTCTTTCAGATATGGGTATTGAAGTTCCTAAACCTGTTTCAATTCTCTGTGATAACACAAGTGCAATAAATATCTCCAAAAATCCTGTTATGCATTCTCGCACTAAACATATTGCTATCAAGTGTCATTTTCTGCGAGAAAAGGTACTGGCTAATGAAGTATGTTTACATTTTGTTGGATCACAAGATTAGGTGGCTGATATTTTTACTAAGCCCTTAGCTAAAGAGTTATTTGAAAGGTTGAGACTTCGATTGGGATTTATCTCTCAATCTTTACTTCTCTAATTTTACAAGCATTGGCTTAGGGGGAGCATGTTATATATTTTGATTCACTTATAGCTCTCCTACAATCCTGGTTGCTGCATTGCTACTCATTTTTTGCAACTATTTCTCATGGTATTTGGTTGGCTTCTCAATTGTGTTTCCTGGCATTGCACATTCTTCTCTTCTATCCTTTTTCATTGAGGAAAAAAGGGGGAGAGTCATGTGTGTTTTTCCATCAAGGACAAAGGGGGAGTTTGTTGGTTCTCAGTTGTGTTATGTTTGGTTTGTCCTTGATGACAAAATTCAACTTTTGGCATCTATCGGCATGAAATTCAAGTGGTCTTGGCAACAAAGGAAAGGTCTATCAGCATAAGTATTTCTCACCGCTGAGATGTCTTACCGAATGAATCAAGTCTCACCGACTATTACATAAGGAGATTCATCGGCATAAGTGATCCTTCATCGGCATTGTGTCTTGGTGATTTTAACTTGTTACATCAACCGACTGGCACATTAAAGATTCACTTTGGCCAGACATGTTACTTTTGGTGTGAAGTCATAGTGATTGCACTTTGTCACACTGACTGGTGGCGGGAAGATACATCGGTAAGAGTTAGGGTTTTCGGCATCGATATAATGTCATAGTGAACCCTATGGGTCTCACTGATGAAATACATATGGACCTTGTCAGCATAAGCATTGATTTGTCTTGGCGAACAGGAATGATCATGTGAGCTTTCGTTAAGACACAGGATGCTCTACGAGAAGTCACCCCAACTATGCTTTATCTTAGCGAAGGAGAATGAAGGTTACATTTCAGACAAAGAACTATTGTGTCTTGCCAACCGTCACAAGAAAGAACTTTTTGGTGAGAAGATTTTTCATCGAAGTGAGGTCATGGTGACATTGTTGTGTCTTGCTGACCAGTGAATAATGAAATACATTTCGATAAGACTCATGAGTTTCGATGTAGAGTCTTAGTGAACCCGTCAAGTCTCGTCGAAAAAGTATAATGAATGGCTTTCGGTGAGAGGTTGCTAATGTCTCAGCGACTCAGAATGGATAAGGTTTAAGTATTTCGGTTGACACAATGAAATCTACAAAACATCTCCCCAATTATGGATTGTCTAAGCGACACCAGATGAAAGGATGACTTTCGGTAAAACAAAGCATCATCTACGAAATGTCTCACTGACAGCAGAATGTCACAGTGACACATAAGAGATAAAATGAGACTTTCGGTGAAACACAGTGTGATCTGCATAGGGTCTTTCTGATATCAAAAGGTTACAGCGACAGTGAATGAATCGAAAAGGGGATCTCGGTGAGAAAATTTCTTATGTCTCAGCGATTGGAAAGAACATAACATATGAGCTCTCAGTGTGACATAATGTATTTGTTATGTCTTCTCCCCAAATCTGATGGGTCTTGGAGAAAGCAATAACTAAGAGGAATGTTTGGTGATTTAATTGCATTCAATAGAACTATCTGGATGTCTCAACGAATGGTTAACGATGACTCAAACACTATGGCCGACATCATTGATTGGCATCAAATCTCAGAACCGTTACATGGTAGTATATTATTTGAGTTTCCTTTTTGAGCAGTTGCATTTTTGAAATAATGGATGATTTGCAGCTCTATGGATAAGCATTACTCTTGACTTTTACCATCATCTACAGACTATCATTATTCAGCTTCATATTCAAATTAGCAAGAGAGTTTCAAAATCTTGTGAAAAACGCTTTTTGAAGATTTCTTCATAACAGACATACTTGAAATGTATATATAAACTAGAGTTGAAAATAGTGTAAGAGTCTGGTTGTAACTCTGGAATATTGTTCTTTGGCTGTATCAAAAATGTATGGAAATACTCTGTATTAAAAATATGAAAAATAGAGAGTTATGAGCTTAACTAAAAACTTAGAGATCCTCTGAGACATGATTATTGTTTAGAAATATAATTTGAGGGGTTGGTGCTCCTTGAGATAGATATCTCTAAACAAGGGGTTGATGCTCCTTGAGTGGGTGCTCAAAAAAAAATCAGCCTATAAGGCATTGTGAACAGTTGTTTAAAAAGATTAAGCCTGCAGGGCATTTCGGGAGTGGTTTTTATACCCCAAGAGGGTTTTCCACTCGATAAAATCTTGAGTCTCCTTGTTCTTTTGAGTTCTCTCTGCTTTACTATGTTGTTGTTATTTCAGTTCACTATTTGGTTATTATTTTTGTCAATTCTGTTTATGAATGATTACATTCAACTCATGAATGCATTAATCAGAGTATATTGAAATCAAATCTGAGCTATGGTTTTTGAATTTTTGAAAATTGGTCAAATCTATTAAGACACTGATTCACCCCCCCCTCTCAATGTCATTTTAACTCCAACACTTCTCTCACCCCAGCTCTAGCCCCCATAGTAGATGAGGTTGTTGTTGCTTCCCAAAAGGAAGCAATTGACACTCTAGGTGACATTTCGGTTGCCACCACTAGGATATCTGATGATCATGTAGGTTAGTATTTGATGTCAAGACATTCCCGATCCATGCCATTTTTAGCAAAGTGGACCACCATGGATCCTTTTATAGCGGCCGACATCCCTACTCCTACACAGCTTGATGCACTTACAGGAGATATGGCACGCAGGACTCTGCATTGTTTGGCTGAGGACCTGTTCGAGGCATATTCCCACATTGAATCAGACAATGGGATCAGTATAGAGCATGTCAAAGATCATTTGGCACATGGATTCCATTCAGCTCCAGGATCCCATCACTCTTAGCCAAGCACTAGTGTGCATCAGGATCCACCTACAGTTCATTTGGCAGCTACATAGACTATGGGTTTTACTGATATGTTGATTGGTTTTGGTTCATCATCGTCGATGCCATCTCACCTTCATAGTCCTCTGCATTCATCATTTCTTGCATGACATGGGATAGATCAGATGGATGCAGATGTTGATTCGTCACTTGGCCATTTGGTGGACATGGTGGAGCCAACTGTTTAAGAGGACTTAGGTCATCCGATATCAGATGATGTGTATGTATGTGTGCATGTGCATGTTTCAATTATTTTTTAATTATTTTTAAATTTGTGTTTTAACTAGATATTCATGTAAGTTGATATATATGTATATATATTGTTACAGGTGGACATACCTCATGTCACTCCTATCCTTGGTCCAGATCATCTACATGATCGGCGTGACTCTGTGGATGAATCTGCTGCTAGTGGGCATGTGAGTTTTAAATTTTTATATATACACGTGTATATCTAAATGCAATATTTATGTATGCATAGAACTAGATAGATATTTAAAAATACAAGTTCATTTAAAAATAACTTTCATAAAATTTATTTAATATAAATTTTATGTATTTAACACATTTTGTACATAATTTTATTTGTAGGGCTCATCACATCTATCAGAGTAGGATTGTTCTCATTCAGATGGTCGTTTGACTAAGATTTGACATTCGTATTAGGCCCTGCACACTAGATTTTTTATCTCTACTACATGTATTTGCTTATATGATGATCTTTAGTATTCGAGATTTGATGATCTCTAATTTACATTTGCTTATGTGATATATACATACATTTTCTTATTTGTTGATCTTTAGTATTTGACATTTGATGATCTCTAATTCACATTAATTTGCTTATATGATGTGTACATACATTTTCTTATATGATATATACATACATTTTCCTCTTTGCTTATAACATGTATTATGTTTATACATTGAATCTCTTTACATGTATGTACATGTGTTTGCTTATGGTTACATGTTTACACATGATATATGTATGCATTTACTTTAAATATTCAATATATGTTTACATGTTTGTTTATTTGATGATCTCTTACAACTTACATTTCATTATATTCAATATACATTTGATCTCTAGTAGAATTTTAGGAAATCAATGCGACTTTATAATTAAGTTCATTCATGTTGATCACAATAAATATATTTTATTAAATGACTTAAGCAACATGAACCATTGAGTTGAGAACAAAATATAATCTTTTTGACAAGTAACTCAAAATTCAATTCAAATATAATTAAGAAAATTCAATTCAAATTATACCTCTATTATACATTTTTGACAAGTAACTTGAGATTCAATTCAAATTATACCTCTATTATACATTTTTGACAAGTAACTTGAAATTTAATTCAAATATAATTAAGAAAACTCAATTCAAATTATACCACTATTATACATTTTTGACACTTTAACAAAATTCTAAAATTACTAGATATGTTGTGCATACCTATACATTAAATAACAACAAACTCCACAATGAAATAACTTGTTTGTTTACTACTTGATTCATTTAAACTAGGATCTAGTTACTCCATGTATACAAGAATACTTTTTTCCCATCCCATATGCATATAAATAGAAGCTTATTTTTCATTATTCTGGATATCAAATTGCAAGATTAATTCTCATTTATACCACTTGGAGCGCAGATTTTGGAGAAGAGGTTTTTGCACATTTATCAAGGAGGAAAATATTGGAGACACAACTTTTCATTTTTATCAATCAAGGAAAATTTTGGAGGAGAATTTAACTAAGTTGGTAGAGGACTTGTTTTGAGTCATCTTTAAGTTGAAGAAGAAAATGGGACAACAAAGAAAAAAGAAAAAATGCATCTCAACGAAAATTGTCAAAAGAAGAACAAAAGAGGCGTGAACAAAACTTGGAAAATTATCATAGAAAGAAACAAGGTACATGCTTATTTCTTCTCTCTCTCTCTCTCTCTCAAGTGTGTGTTTAGGAATTTTATCAACACCTCAAATTTTTTCCTTAAAAATATATTTCCAATAGTCATCTTGCATAGACATTCCCTAAATTCTTTATCATCTATTTCCAATTGATTTTATTCCATAGAGTTCTTAAGTTCAAGAATCTTTGATTTTATTTGTTTCAACTCCACTTAGATAACTCATAGTCTCTCATTTTCTTTACTTGCATGTAAATTCAAACAAAAATCAGGAGTTTCTCAAGCTGGAGTCGAGCCAAATCTAGATATTGGATCAAACAAATCCACTGAAGAAAACATGGACCTTAAAGCTAGGGAGGAGACCCAAGTTCAAACAATGCTTGTTGGAGAGGGATCAAGATCACTTCCTTCTACTGGTATGGATGAGCATATAAAACTAGTAGAAACTTCTCTCACTTATAGCATCATGTCTTATCACTTTTTTTGCTTGCATACATAAACTTCACTTATATAACATCATCTCTCACTTTTGTTTGCAAAATATTTTATGACATGTAGGAAGGGCTCAACAAGTAGGAAGTTCTCATGCTCAAGTCAAGGAAAATCTAGACATTGGATCAAATGAATCCGCTCAAGAACACATGGTCCTTGAAGATAGGGAGGAGGCACAAGTTCAAACAATGCATGTTGGAGAGGGTTTGGGATCACTTCCTCCTACTAGTATGGATGAGCATATAAAACTAGCTGAAAAGGTGAGGAAACAAATTTCTCATAGAAATTTAGATCATTTACTTGAAATGGATATGGAGAAACTGAAATGTTATGCCAACTAGCCTTATAATAAGAGAAAAAGGTCAATGACTAAATCTTTAAATGGAATAATCAACATCATTTCAATCATCTTGATACACTTGAAAAAACCAAATTGTTATCACGTTTACTTCTTCGTGATGAGCTCAAAGAGTCATTACAATTGTTGGGTGTACATTCGACATCAAATAAGAAGAAACACATGGGATTACAAAAGGATATTGTTCAAAATGTTAAAAAGGAGTTAGATTCCATTGGGAAAGGATCTTGATCAGTGGATAAGGCCACTACAAGAAGGGTGATGTTGACATCTATTGTACATCAAGATATAGCAAGAAAAAGAAAAATGGCTGCAATTTCAACTGAAATTGGTTATAGTAGAACCACATTAATAAAATATGAGAAAAAGAGAAAGTTTTTGGATGAGAGTTTAGAAGGAAATTGGGAAATTATGTGTAGAGCTCCCCATTCTGATAGGATTGAAGATGTTGTTAGGAACTTGGTCTCAGGTTTTTGGCATGATCAGACTCGTCCATCATCAAATACTAGAGATGTTATGAGACACAGGATTGGACCTGGTATTTATGAAAATCATATCAAACATTGGCTAGACATAACACAATTTGAGATGTATATGAACTTTTGTAATGCATATCCTCGTATAAAGATTGGGAAAACAATGTTTCAAAGGTTAAAGCCATATTATGTGAAGATAAACAAGTTTTTTGATACTTGTTGTTGTCGTTATCATATTGAATTTGATCTCTACTATTAGGTATTTCGAAAGATGAGGGAAGAAAGATGTGGATTTCAAAATGCACCTCCTAAACAGACAATTTTGATCATAAAGTCTATATTATGTGATCATGAAAATGGACCTCAAATAAACTGCATAAAAGGAATTTGTGAGACGTGGAAATTTGGCTAAATTTCATTCAAGAATTGAGGATACTGACCTAACAAAGACACTAAATTGCAACAGGTAAGTATTGTTTTTAGAGAGTTTATTTGTTTCAATTTGATTAGATTTTTGTTTGGATTCTCTTTAATGTAATGTTTCATTGATTGTGTGGTTTATTACTTATTCACATATTTTACTCACACAGGTACAAGTATGTAAAGTTGCAAACAAATTTTGGGAAAGAATCCACAATGTTGAACTATGTAGAAGAGGAGATTCCCATTGGAAAATTTATGGAAGATTTTCAAAAATTGATACGACCATACATACAACATTCCTTTTTTGCTAAGTGGCAAGCACAACAATTCCAAAAATTAAGAGATACTTTCCCACGTGGAACAGTTCTATCACTAGTTGACTTTGTAGAAAATTACTCCTTTGTACATCAAAAGGAGATTCAATTAGAGTATTACTTTTCAAAGCAGATCACTATTATGGTTCATGTGTGTTATCGAAATGCATAATCAGAATTGGATGGTGTTGAGAGTACAAATGAAGAACGAGCCATTAAGAAAGAATATCACTTTTATATTAGTGATGATAAAGAGCATGACACACTTTTTGTCCAACATTGCTTTACAATATTTTTTGAGAATTTGACAAGCAAGGGTGTAAAATTTGAAAATCATTTTTGTATGGTCAGAAGGATGTGCGAAACAATTCAAATCTTCATGGCCATTCTATGCACTTTGTAGATATCATAAAATACACAAAATACCACATGTTTGGAGTTTTTTTTAGAGTGGGCATGGAAAGGGTGAGCATGATGGAGCAAGAGCTTGCATCAAACGAGCTTTAAGAAAGCATCAAATGAGTTATCCAGAAGATCATCTAGAAATACACATGATGTTGTTGAATGGTGCAAGAAACACTTTGCATCAAATGTGGTCAGCACATCTTCAAGAAAAAACTGACACATTCCACATAGAGTGTTTTGGGAGATATCATGTATATATAAATTACATTAAATCAAAAATTTGAATTTATTTAAATTTAAAATTTATATATATATACATATTTGTTCACATAATTTTTTTTGTTGTACATGTATCTAGGTGTGGATAGAAGATCGATGCATGGATGCAAGAGGGTAGAAAAAACAAGATCTTTGCATTATGTTAGGAGTTCAGATAGTCGCCATGGATGGACATTAGACACAAGGGATTACTCTTTTTTTTGCATTGAGTGCATTCAGGGAAACTCTAATTATGCATGCAACAATCAAGAACTTGAATATGTTGGTAAATGGGATACGGTGCCACTAGTTGTTTCAGAAACATATGATGAAAATGAGCAAGAAAAATTTGAAGACATTCCTTTGATTTCAATTGATTATGACCATATTTCAGGATTGGTTAGAAAAGGTACATGTGTAAATTTTCAATAATTTAAATATTATATATATCTAGTTAATGATCTTTAGAGACATTTCTAATCTTTTTAGAATTTTTTTGTATAAATTTGGTGTACAAGAGATGTTTTTGCAGTCATAGTAGAGCTTGGAAACATCAAAGGTGTTAGCTATTATTTATTGCATTGCACAGAAGAGAGGAATAAGCTAATACAACTTGAAACAAGTGATGGAATGTCATTTCCCATAAGTGAGTATGAATTTAAAATTTTATATACATTGTATTCACATGTGCACATTACATTATAAACATTAAATATATATTGTACAAACCTTGAGCATAAAAATGTTGCACATGTTCATATGTCTTACCTTAGGTTCATGTTTATCATGTAGGTTCTATTGTAGTGCAAGGGACATATCTAAAACAAGTCAAAGTTGTTCAACATGGGATTCATTTTGTTAAATATCAACCTAATAACAAGTTATATCAATATAGTCACTTAATAATTACTACCACCCTACATCTTCATGCAGTTCCACATGCATGTGGCCAAAGAAAATGGAGACTAGATAGTGATGATCATCAAAAAATTCTACATGTTATTGAAGAGTGGGCTGAACTAGAATCTTTGATTTAGATTATATCCATGGTTTTCAAGTTCACTTGTAACCCTATACATGTTCAAATGAGAACTTATAGTAACTTGTACATAGTTGTAAATCATTTTGTGCAAATTAAAATTATATGTACATATTTGTTCCATGGAAAATTCTTAAGTTCAAGAATCTTTGATAGCATCATCTCTCACTTTTTTTGGTTGCATGTAAACCCATATATATGCTTTCAATCCTTATTTGAAACCTAGTGAAGTTTTTTTAAAATATTTTTTCCTAAATTACAATTATGTACAACTTATATTTGTTTCATGGAATTCTTAAGTTCAAGAATCTTATATACAATTATATACAACTTATATAATTTGTTCCATCGAATTGCTCCATGGGAAATTATGTAAATTTAAAAAATAATTATTATCTAATTATAAAATTATTGTACACATATATAAAACATAATCAATCCAAATAAAAAAATAAACCCTAACCCTTAAAACCTAACCCTTGTACCCCCTACCCTCTATCTCTCACTCCCCTCTCTCTCTCTCTTGAAAGTCTCTCCCTCCTACCCACTCTCCCTCTCTCTCCTCTACCCTTATCCCTTGTACACCCCCTACCCTTTATCTCTCTCCCACTCCCCCCTGCTCTCTCTCTCAAGTCTCTCCCTCCCTCGTACCCTCCTACCCCCTCTCCCTCTCTCCCCTATACCCTTAACCCTTAAACCCTATCCTTCATCTCTCTCCCACTCCCCCCCTCTCTCTTGAAAGTCTCTCCCACCTACCCCCTCTCCCTCTCTCCCCTCTACCCTTAACCCTTAAATCCTAAACCCTTGTACCCCTTACCCTCTATCTCTCTCCCACTCCCCCTTCTCTCTCTTGAAAGTCTCTCCCTCCTACCAACTCTCCCTCTCTCTCCTCTACCCTTAACCCTTAAACCCCAAACCCTTGTACACCCCCTACCCTTTATCTCTCTCCCACTCCCCCCCTCTCTCTCTCTTTCATGTCTCTCCCTCCCTCCTA